>JACJUY010002638.1:57134-77755 GCA_014220935.1 Platorchestia sp. MABIK | reverse complement strand
CAAATTTAAACAAATTTGCCGCTCGTAGATTTAAGATCTCATCTACTAGTCAACATTATGACATCAAACTTAGACAAATTTGCCGCTCGTAGATTTAAGATCTCATCTACTAGTCAACATTATGACATCAATCTTAGACAAATTTGCCGCTCGTAGATTTAAGATCTCATCTACTAGTCAACATTATGACATCAATCTTAGACAAATTTGACGCTCGTAGATTTTAGAGCTCATCTATAAGTCGACCTTATGACTTCAAAAAGACAGAAGAATCGGTCGCATGCTTATGCAAGGCAGCTTAACGCAGAATAAATAAAGCGTTCCCAAAAGTTGCTAGACGCTAATTAAGCACAATCCAACTTTCTTGAAACATAAATTAGAACAGGAAAAGTTACCGCACTGAAACATCGACCACCGCTACTTAACATGATATGACTCATAGAATTATTTAGTTCTTGCTTAGAAATCTTATCCACGTCTCTTGCAAAAAGAGCGTAGAGTAGAAGACACATTTTCTAGAAGACACTGGAGAAGACACACTCGCAGAGAAAAAGATGGGATCATGAGCACTGAACAGCCGACTTGCAAACTCCAGAGTGGTTTCATCTGCAAAACATTGCGCCCTCGGGGTGGGTGTCATTTTAATTTCAAAAACGACGCATCTCAGGAGGCCAGAATGCAGAGTGAAATCCTTCAGAGTTCCCTCGAGGACTCGCTCTCAGTATGCAGAAAATTAGCTTCATCAAATAAAAGTTTTATGGCCATAAATTTGCGGCTTGATGGATGGAACCTTAGGGCTGCAGCCAGCTTCTCAAGGCACATATATTTCAGTTATCTCATGTGAAAAAATTGAATGAGAAAAGCTTGTAACTCCGACAGAAAATGGGAAAGTAATGATTATAATTCTACGAAAAAGCATTGAACTGTTTAAAAATAGCTATATTGTATTTAGGGTTTACCTCAACGACAGAAAAAGTCTCCGTAAAACGATTCAATATATGCCGAACTGTTCATGGCATATATTCATTTCTAAATTGTTGACGAAGTTGTTGAGCTATTATGGTTTTACCAGCTACATCGCTAGATTAATTGAGTTATAGAAATATTTCTTACGTCTTTCGCCATTAATATACTGATGAGTGCATTCAGGCTGCGTACAATCAAAATGTAAGCCACTAGATAAGGTATGAAAACTTTCCAATTATAGACCTCAATATGTACTTCACCTCAGTATCTAGCAGGGACGATTTAACTAAAGTTTCATAACCCTTGAAAATCCAGCTACCCATAAGAGATTTAATTTCTATGGAATGGGTTAGTAAAGAGCTTCCCTTCTTGAACCCTAAAAAATAAACCGGCCCTGACAGCCCAGCTTTCTCGTATATATGTAAATAAAGAGCTGGATTAATCCACGAACTCATGGCGAACATCTCCAATTGAAAGCTCGCAACTGCGCTGGTTCCGCCGGACTGAAAGCCAGCAAATATCGCTCCATTGTTCAAAGAAGGGAACAAACGAGTACCCGATACCTGTCACCATTACAGCCTAACATATGTCATCAGTAAAATAATAGAAAGATAGCCCAAAGACTGAATAGAAAATTATTTCCAAACACAAAATTTGATTGCACACTTTCATGTACTCCGCCGATTCTTCGATAATGTGAAAACCGTTGACCTCATGTGCCATGACTTTTAGAAAACCTTCAATAAAGTATTTCACGAAAAATTTATGACCAAAGTGTAAGCCATGGTATTCAGAGGACCTTCTGTTGATGGATTCAAAACTGTCCTGCTAGTCACAATCAAAGAGTAACGGTTCTCGAGCAATTTAGTGATATTGCAGAAGTACATGGTGGCGCATAAGTAACGCACCCTTATTTATTACCGCAATATACACTGAGTGTCTGCAGACAGGATACGACATGTAAATGAACTTTAAGAGTTCCTTTATCGTGTACAATGAATCCTATCGTTATACCTTTCATGGTTTATTCATTATTAATTTTTTAAAAGGGTGCATTACTTATGCGCCACCCTGTCCCTTCAAGGGCTCCCAAAAGGAGCATTTTAGGTCTGCTACTCATCATCATCATATATAACAACTTTGACCTCAGATAGATCATTAAATTTAACAAATACACAAATAGCGGAAGAGACTTTATCACCAGACGTTTCTGCTATAGCTAATCAAGAAAACTTGAACCGTCTTCTCCAATCAAACGAAACCTGGCAAATGAGCTTTATGGCCTTGTGAAATGCTCAGTGATGCATATTAAAAGTAATGATCGGGACTTCCGACAAGCCACACAAAATTCCCCAATTAAAGCTGTAAACTAACAAATAGATCTTTGCTTCACTATCACCAAAGACCTTAAACATGACACTGGTTTATGCACTGGTTTGCCCGCAATAGACAGTGCAATTCTGAGCACCAATCGTAACAAGAAGATATATCAAGAAAATAGAGAGAATTTTGCGTGAAGCAACGAAAATTATTCCAAAACTCTGTAACCCAGATACGAGTGACGTCTCCAACTGACTAACTCATTTCCCTTGAACAACAAAGATCGCAAAGTCAATTAATGGATACCTACATACAGTGGATCCCAATGGGTGTAACAGCAGAAGGGCAGACGGAAATGCCAGGACCAGAAATTACGACCGGAAATTAGTTAAAAAGAAATTCCACTCAAGTCAGGTTTTTTCCTTTTGAAACTGTCAGAGTCTGGAACCAGGTCTCATGATGAAATTTTCTTGCGGGAACATACTTTCAGAATCGCTTTGATCATAACCAGATTGGCAATTTCCAGGTATTCTAAAGTAAGAGGATTAAGGGAAATTACAGTCTGGTATGAATGCAGAAAAATCTGAGAGTAGTTTAATAGGTATTGCTGGAAACGGTTTTTTCACGCGATATGTTTACGATTCCACTGGAAATGCCTCATCGAATAACACAAGCAAAAGATGAATTAAAAATGCGGTTGTGGCTCAATACGACTAACACAGCGAAGTAAACTAGCAAATCATGGAAGCACATTTGCGTAAGGGCGTCGTGAAGAAATATTGTTTGGACATGAATGTACTGAAGTTTGAATGTGAATATTGATGAATGTAAATGTGTTCCTTTGGTGCCTGTGCGTGGTTGATGTCTGACGACCACGGTAGAGGAAACAAGGTATGGTCATTTCTATGGGAGAAAATACACCCCTTGTTCGGGTAGCCAATAGCACGTCTTCATTTCAAACAAACTCCATGACGTCACCATTGCGACATGCCGTTAAGCCAATAGTGGTGCCAGATTTGGGGCTAGCAGTGTTGCCAGATGCAATATGAACGCTGCTGCTATTGGTTCACTGCCATGAAGTCGGCATTGCAACATAGTCGTCAAAAAAAAGTCTAGTTTGACCCTACAGTGTTTCTTCTACCGTGCTAAAGACGCAGGACTTGAGGATAACCCAATATATTACCACTTTGCTTCTTTTACCATGTTCTATTTTATTCCATTCTATAACAAGAAACGTGTTTATTGCAGATCACTAACATTTATGGTAACATCCGGAGAAAACCTTTAAAGACTTTAATTTATTTTGAAGTTGAGGAAATGTCGATCTTAGTGTAATTGTGGTATATTCCGTAAATTTCAAGGCATAGTATGGCAAGCTTCAACCTGAAGTAAGAATGAGATGTAAATAAAATTCCTCAGCAGATCGTAACGAAGTTTAAGCTGTTAAAACTTTTGAAGCGCTTTTTTGTTTAATCTAATTGACTTAGGTCAAATTAAAATATGCCAGTTCTATCTATGAGATGTAAATTACATTACGTTGATGAATGCCTGAATTGACAATTGCAATGGCATGCAAAGTGATCAACAATGGGCACTGCACCAAAATTTGAAGCGTTTAGAATGAGCTGTGATGTACGCACCTGAAATAATGTTCTCACTTCCAGATGTGATCAGCACTTACCACAAGATTGAAGAGCATTGAAGGTGTATATATAATTTATATAATGCAAAGCAGCAAAATAATGATTGTTTTCTGGATGTTATCATGAAGCATTGGCATCCCTACATGCATAACTTTTTACCCACATTTCCAAGCCTGTAGGCTTGATTAATTCAAATCCTGGATGAAAAACCGTTTCTTTCTGAATCTGCCTAATATTTGAGTACTCTTATGAAGTTTTTTTCCCTTTACAAGTTATGATTAAAGTACTTAAAAAGTTTAAAGGCTTTGATGATGGGCTTCCTCGACGAATAAAACGCCCTCAACATCACTGTGATGCTTCGCTTAACGCCCGTCCCCAAAACTTGCTTCGTTCCGTTGAGCCAACAACATACCTCATTATTCCAAAAATATCCCTCGTCCAACTCACTTGGCAAACATGACGACACCGACTTTAGCAACCGAGCTTTCGACGTCTCGCCAAGTTTCGCGTATCATGGCCTTCTCTTCTTCAGTTAAATCCTCTGGCTTAGGTCCCAAAATTTCGTCCCCGTCCATTTTCTTGTAGTTTTCTAAATGGCCAGGTGCTGCAGCCCTGTCGCCGGGTTTGTTGCCTGTAATTTGGTTATTTTGGGAGTCTCTGCTGTGCGTCCCTCCCATGGCTTCTCCAGGCAATCCGTTTATGGGCGTGGTGAGGAAGAAAAACTTGCCAAATAAACAGACTTCGATGACAGTCTAAATTTATTCACCTCGAACAAAATTAAATTTTTCCTCCGAAATTTATGATGATTGTGGAAGATCTATTGATCGAATGGCTTGGACGGCTCGTAAAAACGAAATTTTTTCAAATATATGGAAACAAAATATTTCTAAAAAACACGTCGTTCACCCAAGATTTGAATTTTTTTAAGGACTGGTTAAATGTTGAGTAAATACAATGCTCAGTAAGTAAAATGTCCTTCGTAAGTTACGATTGTTATAATTCTGCGACTCAACCACAACCAATCGTTTTCATGCATAAATATCTCAAAATTAGAACATAAAAATGAAAAGAAAAGAAGAAACTTTTATGATGGAAGATGACCGTGAAAAATTACATGAACTCAATAATCTGAGTTGTGATTATGGAGAGACTGCTCGCGTGAGAGAGAGACATTTATCGGAGATTTCCCTTCAATAATGGACTTGCGATAAGGTTTCACTGATGATAGGAGTAAGCAGTGCTCAATACTTTATCGGTTGCCAGCAGAAGTGAGAGTAGAGTGCAAAACCCAAGTGAAGATAAGAAAGCCGGCGCTCAAGTTCTGCCTGAACCGGACTCTGACCTCCAGATGCAGTATATGGGACGATCAAAAAGTGACATGACCTCTAATTGAACGAAAATACGGTGCAAAATCAAACGTGACCCGTTTAGAGAACTAGAGTAAACTTATGGCCAAATGTTTATGAAACAACAGATACAAAACATTAAACTGAAACTGATAATAAAATTGAAAAGGATGATACAGTTTCAACTGCGCTGAATGGATTAGTTTGTATGGACCACTTTCAAATAAATCTTGAACCTCTTGAAAAGGTCAGCCGAGAAGTTATTCGAAGTTGATTGGTATATTTCTGTCTTCAAAAGCGTCCTAATGACTTCTCTGTGCTGACCTTCAAACTCGTGAAGAAAGACCGTAAAAACAATTGGAAAAAACAATTGGAGAGTCAGGCAGACCCAGACTGGGCAACTCAAAACAGTCCGAGCTTTTTATCCGACCATTCTGCCTCCACCAGAATTTACCGGCTTACGCCACCCGAACTTTGGGGGAAAACTCCAACGATTTCAGAGCTTCTTGGTGACATGTGTTGAACAGATAAGCTGGGCCGGCGTTTTGCTCGGTTGTCAACCAAAACTTGGAAGAAGGGGAGCGTCTAACTTTTGCCCGCCACTCGATACTCGTCATGAAAAGGCATTGAATACGAATCTACCATGAAAATTTCCGAAGGAGCCTCCGAGTTTGAGAAATATTTCGAATATTTTTACAAAAATCTGAAAGTACAAAAGACATTAGTCAATACACAATGCATTAAATAGGAGAAGGCTAAAATGATAATTAAGTCAATCGTCGTGCTTTTTAATCATTTATATTATCATGTTCACCATGACTTGAAACATCATTCAAATTATTGTTTCAAGTTATGGTGAACATGACAATCAACACTCAAATTATTATTAGTGGACAGGTTAAACGAAGTAAAGTTTTCATTAACCATAAAATGCTTAGGCTATTTGGCTCTCGAATTTCGTCCTCGAAACCATTTGTTCAAATAGTACATTCCGTTACTAATTCAAAGCTTCTCCATCAATAACAAAAGTAAATACTAAACAACGAACAGATAGCCTTTCCTACGTGGCAAAAAGTTGAGATTTTGAAATCCCAAAGTTTGCTCTCGGATAAGATTGTTCATTCGTAACGAAGCTTCCAGTTTTGATTTGACGGCATTTTTTCAATTGACTAAATTTCTCACCGTCATACTCAACCTATGGATTAACGAACAAAGTTTCTCTAATATTACCCTCTGAGTACAAATTCACTTGGCGTATCTTTGCGAAATCATTTGTTAGTGCTTTCCCTTCGGTGGGAAAAATATCATTTTAAAAAATACCACGTGCTGAGAGAGATCTAAAAATAAGTAAAACGATTGAGGGTTTTCAGAAACCGTAAAAAATGTAATTCGACATTAATAAATCAATAAAAATCCTACCTAATCCTACCCGTGGTGTGTTTCTTTACTGGGTGACCACTTTTTTAGTGTCCGCAAGCTGATTCACAAATACAGATTGGTCAAATATTTTGAGATAAAAATATTAAAATTCAACAACAAAATTAAAAATTTAAATAAAAACAAAAAATTATAGTTAAAAAAATATGAAAATTCTATAATGTAAAAAATGTAAAAATTTCATCATTAAAAAATATCAAATTGTGTAATTAAAAAAATGTAAAAAAAAATTATACCGCCATCAAAATCTATCAATTATATGCAGCTTGATGAATGATAGATATTGTTTACTTCTCTCCCAACTTGCCTGAGTAAGGGCTGCTCCAAATTTCATTGCTTTACTAATTAGTCGAGATTGACACTTAATTTATAAAACGTTTTTTGAAGATGTTTTTTAAATAGAACGTTTTATTCACTCTCTCAGCAAACCTTTCCTGGATGCATTAAGCTCTTTAATCACAAATGAGCTAAATTTCTGAGAGAACAAAAATATATTCTATGTTAGAGGAATTTCAAATAAATTTTAGGAAACTTAAAATTTCGCTCGTAAAATTTTTTTTTCGCGGTATCAAAGTTTCAAGACACAAAAGGTCGACGCTTAAATTTAGTTCGCTTCTCAGGAATTTCAAAATAAAAACTTTTGGGGTGTGAATTTAACTTGATTTCACATACATATCGATCATTCAATCTATTTATTTTTATTTCCTTCTACAATAGATTTGCTAATTTTTCATCAAATTATATGAGTGAAGTAGAGTGGCCGTCATACATGCCAGATATCAACACGAGTCCAGAAAACGGCACCACTAGCAGATCCACGCAAGCTTGGAGATTTTTCTTGGTTTAGATTTCACGTTTTCTTAATAATTTCCTGCTTTAAGGTGCCGGAAATTTTGCACGCGAGATAAAAACGCTATCAATCAAAATGAATTCGATAGGGATAATTAATAAATTTTTCTCTCAAATAGTAAAATTTAACTAATCGATTGTCCATCTTTTTAGGCGAGGATGAACTTGGAAGCAATGGCTTGGGAGGCCTTTAAAGGCATCAATTTCAATGGCTTATGCAAAATTGTATGTGATTATATTTTACGTGGATAAGGCAGAAAAAAGTTTGAAAACTTCTCGGTTACAGCTTAACACATTCCATACGTTTAACAGTAAATTTAATCTTAATTTTGGGTTTTATATCGCAAAAAGATACAGTCGTTTTTATCTTAGTATGTTCTAATAGAATTAAGAAAATGTATTATTAGTCGTATTCTTGCCTAACTGTAATATCAACAAAGGTCGAACCGTTTGGCTGTTAAAATGTAAAATTCAACAAAAATCATTTCGCATTTCAGATGAGTTCATTTTTCGTTCAACTAGGACATTGTAACCTAGAATTGTCTAACTTATTCCTGCATTTCAGGACACTAAAATAACGAATAGAGGTTAATTACTTCCATCTAATATAACAGTAACGCAAATGACGCTACATTCGGTGAGATTTTCCGTCTTGAAGCCTGCAATTCCGGCCCAATTTCTCAGTCCCAATTGGCCTTAAGATTTTTCCGGGTTACGGGCTTTCATTTGCAGAAGTGCTAGAAGATCTCCCCAAGACCTTAATGAAAAACACGCAAATATACTCAGCTATTTCTTCCACTTTTATCATAGGCAGTATTTTAGTCCAGGGCACTGAAGACATTACTGAAGCTATATCAAATGAAAAGCATTATTGAAGGGGAATTTGAAAACGCTTTAGTAAAACTAAAGCTCTAAAGATAGAATAAATCAGCCGCTTGCATTGATAGTGGGGATTTACTTTCAACATTTACAAATTCCAAAATTTTCACATTTAACTCCCATTAGAAAGTGGCCGCATCAGGTTAATTTACTCCCGAGTATCTGCAATCAAGATTAATTTACGCATTTTTAATCAGAATTGGAGAATCAATTTACCAAGACACTTCTAATGATTATGATTATGTATCTAATGATTATGACAGACGTAGGACTTCATGAAGGACGAATCAAATTAACTGTTGAGTTTGCATAATTTTTTTTTACTCAAAGGTTGTTTCTTATGAATTTTATGAATGCTTACGGCTCAGACACCTAAAGAATATAAAGTGAAAAAACTTGAGTGTTTCGTGTAAAACTGCGAAGTGTGGTGATGTTAGGTACCTGCCTTTCTCTTCCTAAATTTTTACTATACGACCAAATTCACAGTTCAATAATAAGAAAAAATTCATATTCCTTTACCACACCAAAATCCGATATCATCGCAGTTTCCATTTCATCAGAATTTCGACGCAGAACTCGATGCTTAATAAAGTCTGTGAGAAAATGATCAGAGAGCATTTAAAAATAGGCTTGCGAAGCAATTGTTTATCTAAGTATTAATGAATAGGTTATTGCGTAACTAGGTATTATTGATCTGTTAACAAATAGCTGTTTATTCTATGTTCGATAGTTCGAATGATAGGCCAATTTATTCTGATATGAATCCATTGTCTATTTTAGTCCATCTTTTTCATCATCTCTCCCTAAACAACTACTTGATCAGTCTAGTATGCGCTAAAGTTAAATGATCTATGTAAAAGAACTCGCTTACGTTGAAAAAGGTTTCCATAGATTCCCCTACAAGTCACTAAACTTAGTTAGACTTACAAGTTCTGTAATATAATGTAACTAGTGTGCACGGCCCACCAAAAATGACGGGATTTCAAAGCTTCCTTGAAGAAATTTTTCAGATGTGGATGACAAACAAATATATCCATCCTAACAGTATCCGTCATTAAAAATATTCTTGTACTTGTGCACTGGTGAAATCGCATCACAGATACGGTCATTATAACTATCCTTATGGGCGTGACAGAGAAATGGAAGGAGCGGACTCCAAACAGATATTTAAATAAATAAATAAATAAACACAAAACGGGTATTATTATTATTAGGTTAGATTCAAAAAATTATTCTCATCATGTATTGCTAATGTGAATATAATATTTTTGCACTGTTGCACATCTAGCTTTAAATTTTTGTGTTTCGAGGATATTTTTAATGCTCGTACTATATAGATCATCACATTGCTTGCAATAGGTAAGGCTATATTAAGCGAATAATGAAACTATTTAAAACTATTTATTGAAAAAAAATTTCATTTAGTTTTCATTAAGCACTAGTCCACCCTCTCCTCCCCCCCCCCCCCCCCCCCCCCCCCCCCCCCNCCCCCATTATTTGACATAAGAAAGAAGGCGAAATGAAAGAAAGGCCGTAAAAAAAAGAAATAAATCTCTCGAGAGTTGATGAGGCCGAGCTTACAACAGATTCGCTCATCACACACTTTCGGCTGGCTTCGGATAGACGGACGCGGCTCTTATTATGGGATAGATTTATATGAATTGAGTAAGTGACTGTTGGTCGGCAGTATTATGAAAATCCCCTCAATGACCACAGGTGGTTCCTTTCGCAGGAAACTTGTTAACTTGCTGCGTCGACCTGGTGCTCTCATTTGGCAGCTGGCAAAGTTTGAGGAGGTAAATGAGAGAATGATTAAATGTGCGTGCGACTTATTTGTGAGACGCAGCAACCAAACTTTTAAGACATGTCGGTGACGGCATCAGACTGGTTATAAGGAGTTTTTGCTGGGTCATTAGTTCCCATTTCTCACGGAGCAATTATTTCATTGTGGATCCATCATATGAATATAAGAACATCTCGACGACAGTAGATATTTTATTAGAAATTTATGTGGATCTATCACCACTGTACATGGATACCTCAACGACAGTATTTATTTTATTCGGAAATAATTACAAGAATTACGCAGACCATTACTACCATTAAAGCTGCGCGACAATGGTTATTAATTTTTATCTAGGCTGCGGCAGAGACGCTTGCAGTAATGAATGCAGCCCCTCCAGGCGAGTTGGAACACCAGACCTGGGGAGAAAAATGCAACTGCTCATTTAGCGCGGTAATTGCGAGCAATCAAAGGGAGACGTGTATGCCATGAGGTGTTTTTTTAACATTTCAGTCACACTCACATTCAAGGGCACAGTTACGAGTGAATCTCTATGGCAGTGTTATTCTCTAATTTTTGCAAGAGAGCCACTTCGGTTAAACGCGTTGGTTGAGAGAGCCGCAGCTACTGCAAGTTAGCGTTTGTAATATAAATTATTTACTAATTATTTTATTTATATATTTTTCAACTGATACCACTGCTTTTTAGGTACACAATGGAAGCTCAATTGACTTCAGTTGTTGTGAACCAAGATCGTGTTCAATTTTTTCTACTCATCGGTTTTGCATTCAACGTTCAACGCTGTTTTCAATAAAGATTTTATACCTCAAATGTGTAGTTTTTAAACAGTTTCATTGTCCGCTCAATTAAAGTTACAAATTTATTCTATGAATTTTTTTTCAAGAAACCAGAATTACGAGAGTTCTTCCTTCCGTTGATTCCGTTCCGCACAAATAAACACATTAACAACTACCATATTGGCCACAATATATGAATTATGCTCTATGTTAGCTGCAATATTTTGGACTCTTACCACATTAGTTTCAACGCTACTAAAATATTGATATTATGAAATATTACGTGCGTCATATTGTAGTATATTTATACATATATGTAACTGTAGAGAGACAATAAATTTTACGCAATGCATAAAATGATTTGTATATGAGTCGCACTCATTGAAATACTCATCCCGATAGCGATGATGTTTGATTAAATTTCTACATAAATAAGAACGAACCAAATACATTTCGCATCAGGGAAAATTATTTCACATCAAACCCGATACTTGAAATACCTTCACCCTGCACATTGCCCTGATCATCTGATCAGGCTTGCTCGCATCTCACCCCTTGCCACTTTGACTGCCACTTTGACTGCCACTTTGACTGCCGCTTTGACTGTCACTTTGACTGCCACTTTGACTGCCACTTTGACTGCCACTTTGACTGCCGCTTTGACTGCCGCTTTGACTGCCACTTTGACTGCCTCTTTGACTGCCGCTTTGACTGCCACTTTGACTGCCGCTTTGACTGCCGCTTTGACTGCGACGGGAGTCGTATTTGGTCACTGAGGGAGCTTTCATTACGACGCTAACCAACCATGAGTTACAAAATCAATTTATAAAAATACCTAATCAAAACTAAATGAAAACACGATCCAGTTCATGTTTCGTATTTGCTACATTGCTTACTACAATTGACTTTAAATTTCAATTGAATATTCAACTTCAGTTTTACCTGCCGCAGCCATCGTGTTAAGGTAAAATTCAAGCTATGGTGGCCGAAGTGATTCTTTCTTAGCAATTTAGACTACCTGCAACCTAGGAGAGGGTAGAGTAGGTTGAGGTTAGGTTAGAATAAACTCCGATAGGTTAGGTTCAACTGCCTAATCTCCGCTCTGAAATTTGTAGAGTAACTGGACTCTTATACTCTGCTCTAAATCCCATTAAAAATGTCCTTAATTTTTCCAGTGTCCTTAATTTTTCCAGTGTCAACAGAGCGCATGACAATAAGGCGACGCTTGAAAGTTTCCATCCAGTGTCTACAGAGCTCATGACAATAAGGCGACGCTTGAAAGTTTCCATCCAGTGTCTACAGAGCGCATGACAATAAGGCGACGCTTGAAAGTTTCCATCCAGTGTCAACAGAGCGCATGACAATAAGGCGACGCTTGAAAGTTTCCATCCAGTGTCTACAGAGCTCATGACAATAAGGCGACGCTTGAAAGTTTCCATCCAGTGTCTACAGAGCTCATGACAATAATATCATATCGCAAAAATAAGTAGAATGTTTGCCCCGAGAACACGCAAGCGGAACCCGTATAACTCCCGACGTCCTTGTATGTGCACATTAAGCTTCTGATTGAGGTACGTGTATTGATTTTTGTTATTGACTCGTATTGATTAATTAAATTACCCTTTCATTCGCCTCTGCTCACTAGAGGCTTACTGTGAGTTCTGAATTACTTTATTCGTGCACGCCAACCAATCTTGATCCGTATTTAGGAATCCTTTTCTACGAAAAAAATTCTCTTTGTTTTTCCGATATTCTTTTCTTCTCCTCAGCGAAGTATTTCTTTAAATGTTCGTAACTTTACTTAGACCAATTTAAAAGATTCAGAAACTATTTCTAACAGACAAGCACAGTTCATTTGCTGGTGAACTCTTGCTTTCTAGCCAGTAATGCCGAGCTTCATTATTTACAATCCTGATCTGAGTTTCACAGCTGCCATTGACTATTTTGATCAGCATAAACATAAATCCACTTCTGTGGTTTCAGCATTAATGCCGTTATTTCTGCACTAGATTACATGGCTCGTCAAAATGATGAAATTCGATATTTTCCTTCAAATCCATCCTAATAGTAACCATGATTAAAATATTCTTGTACATGTGCATTGGTGAAACTCGCATCAATAAGCATTCATGAGATCCTGACAGAGCGATGGGCCGGCCGTGTAGACAACATATGTGTGTTATTATTTAACGGATTAAAAGTACATAGTTTGAAGCAGTGTCGAAACGAATTCAAACGCAAGAACCAAAAATAAAAAATCCTATTGAAACAATTCCATAAATCACAAAGTGAGTAAACTCCACACCAAACCTCCACGACTGTGTGTCAAATCTACATCTGTCAATCTAATCTTCCCTAACAATTTTCTTGGTGTGTTTTTTCATTTGTTTGGTGTCTGCTTCTTAAGAAACAGCTAATTTGAAGGATGCTTAATGCCCGTATCTGTGATACGATGGCGTCTCCACCAGTGCACAAGTACATGAGTATTTTAATCGCGGGCACTGTTAGGATGGATGTATTTGTTTGTCATCCACACCTGGAGGATTCAAATAGGGAAAATATTGAATCCCTTCATTTTTGACGGGCCGTGTACACTTGTGCATCACTAATGCATTATTGTATCAATAATACACTATTGTATCAATAAAACATTATGGTGTCAATAATACATTATTGTATCAATTATACGTTATTGTATCAATAATAAAATATTGTATCTATAATACATTATTGTATCTATTATATCAAATCTACAGGGAAAGCTGCCAATAGCGTTGGTGTGAGCAGTGGCGGCCTCGTTTCACGGACTAACTATGTATCAGACATCCATCACCGCCACAGCTACACACCATTCCCGGGGAGTGGGTTTGCCGTAGGCTTGCCTTTATTGGCGTGCCTTGCTGTAATAAGATCCCGTAGCCTGTATACGCACTGAGGGTTGCGACCACGGTAGAGGAAACAAGGTAGGGTCATTTCCATGGAGAAAATATACCTCCTCTTGTTCGGCTAGCCAATAGCACGGCTTCATTTCAAACCAACTTTATGACGTCACCATTGTGACATGTCGTTAGGTCATAGTGGTGCCAGATTTGGGGGTAGCAGTGTTGCTAGATGCAATCTGAGCGCTGCTCTTGGTTCGTTGTCATAACGTCAACATTGCAGCATGGTTGACAAAAAAAAATGGTATAACCCTACGGTGTTTCTTTTACCGTGGTTGCGACCGACTGTCTTTCTTTCTTTCCGCTTTCTGTTGACGTAGATCAAATGTCGCTTTTCAATACAAGCGTCAGTATCATAGAAAATAGAGGCCGTCTTTGTTAGCCAATATCCTGTCTATGAGTTGAGTTAATTATGATTAATACGAGAAAGTTTGTGCCAGATCGTGTTTACGAGAACCTATTTTGTTCCATGACCTAACTCATGGATTTAAGATCGTGACTGAATAGCTTGCAAGGATCCAAAGCGTTCTCTCTCCTCATGAAAGTTTTGGGTTATATAGTTAAACACAATGTAAATTCGAAATTTCACGGATAACCTATCGTTTGATGTATTACAAATTTTTTGTTGAGTTTTTCGTAGAAAGCATAGAACAAATATATATAGAATCATTCTTACCACGACGTTCAGCGTAGTCTGAAAATGTTCCCCAAGAAATGTCATACATGTGCATCGCAGCTAAGGGCTGGAACTAATGCAGTTTTCTATTCAGAGAAACTTTAACAATCCAATCAAGGCAAAACAGGTTTGTAGCTCTTTTACATACTACAATGTGGTCGTTTTATAATGTAACAGTGTGCAGAAATGTGACGAATACGCACATTTTCTCCCACTTCCTTTTTTCCTGAGATCGACGTAAGCAAAATTTGCTCAAGATATTGATTTACGCGATTTAGCTCCGACGAAATTTAAGATTTTACAGTTTTTGTGTTACCTGAATTCAGTAGCTGATCAGATAGGAATGTAACATAAACGTTATAATTGATAAAGCTTCTATTTTCAATATCGATACATGAGTTATCGACAAATGTTGAGATGAGTAAGAATTACATGCAGTTGGTGACCACATGCGGTATGAAGTTGAGAAACGGTAGAAATTCCTACATAAAAACGATAGAAACGATAGAAATTCCTTCGTATAGACGATGGAAACGATAGAATTCCTTCGTACATACGATAGAAACGATAGAAATTCCTTCATAATATGTATGCAAAAGCAAGTGTTTCAAATTTCAACAGCTGTGTATTATCGTCGAACAATAATTGGGTACTTGCTAACAGATCAGTCTCATACAAACTCAATGATAAAATGGCACAAAAATGTGAACGCGAAAGTTGTCAGTTCACTAGCTTTTCTCAAGAGCTATAGCAAACAAACCTGCGAGGCATAACCGTTCGAACGTGATAGCAGTTATAGCGTATAAATGTAGACGCGTATTTCCGTTAATCAAATGCTGCTGAGCTTTTAACGCATTCTTCAAAACATCGAGTACATGTGAGCAGAAAGCGTTGATGGCTATCACTTGGATACAAACTACAAAAAAAATACGTCAAACAATGAAATACGCAAATACAAATAGCATCATAGAAAAAACAATCCGGAAAGTATAACCAATCCTAATTTTGCGACAGAACTAATGTCCCTTTTTCATCCATTTTTGAGCAGCTTGCTGCCAAGTCTACAGCTCCAATTTTCTCATTTTCTAGGGCGTCAATATTCTGCAGAAACACCGGCGTTGAACATCAAAGTTTCACGTAATTACGCGCAGAAAGTGTTACGGCGTTCGCCTTCTTTCAGCTGTTTTGATGTTTTTTTCAAAGGGTCAGGCATTTCTCTTGGGTCGCGCCCCAGCAACACGAGCAAAATTGTCGAGAACGGCAGGTCTTTATTGAACATTCCAGTCTGCTATAGGAGGAGTTATGTACAATTGAATATGGGTTTCCTGTCTCACGTCTTTCAGGAAATGAGTCCCTAATAGAGTGGCTCGGACATTTCAGATGAAATGTACTAGAAATTAAGAAATCCAATTAAATTGCTTTTTCCTGCTCTACTAAAAACGATTGTGGGATAATTATTTAAGTACTTCTTCGCTGCGTTCTTTTTTATTGAATTCCTTCTACGTGACGGATAAAAGTTATGTGAAAACGTTGAATCATTGAAAATCCATCTGAAAAATTTCACAACTCGCAATGTTTAGCTGTTATGTAGCATGGATTACATCTATACAATGAATATAATTCAATAGCATTCAACCCAAAAATCTTTGCTTTAGAATGATTATTTTAAAATCATCCGGCACAAATTGCGTTCAACCCAAAAATCAGTAAATTTCAAAATCACCCTGTGATGCATGCGCAAATGAACATCTACTTCCAAAATATCTCTTTCCCACGATGAAGGGGAACATATCTCCATGAACTAGAAACTTTTGCATCAGCCACCACGTGTTATCTACATAGAGCTGTCAAAGGACAGTTCGCTAAAACGCATATAAGGTCATGTCCCATTTCCACACAAATTGGAAAGCTCTGCCTGCAAGCTGGAATACCTTGCTTTCATACCAGCTTCTGGATGTCATGCTGCGATATCATAGGATGGCAGACTCGACATGCGCCCTGTTAAATGCAGGTATGGTGGGAGAAGCGAGCTTCAAGCTGAACTTACGTTGAGAGATCAGGATAGCTTGCAGGCGTTAGGATTTTAAAAGATTACACAGACAGAGTGAGACGAGTTTGCGTTTTGCTCCTGAAATGAAGCTAATAAGAGCGAGCTCGTTTTTTGAAGTTATTGTAACATATTACGCTCTATGGAGGCGATGATAGTTCTGAAGTTAAACTATTCTTCATCAAATACTGGGTTCAATCGTGTTCTTCTCGTCCTGAGTTTGGTTGAATGATATCCTATTTTTAGCTTTAGTCGATCAGTCGATTTCTGGTAAATCTCACTAGTAAAAGAAAACAGAAAGATGGCTTTATATCATGACATTCCATTCATGTTAACAAAGTTTCTTTACCGCACGTGTTTCAAAGTATGAAATTGTGTCTTATATGTGAAAAAAATGTGGCAATAAGAACTGTAAAAAATTCCATCATCGAGATTCACTGCACTTGAAATAGAATCTTAAGGTCTAGAATGAAACAATTTTCAAATAAGCATTGGTGAACTTCATTTTTACACTGATTCTTTTCTATCTTGAAATGAATCGTGAAAAATCAATTTAAATTAAAATTTTAACGTCCGAGTGTTCATTTTTTGTGAACTTGAAGAATTTAGAACCTCCAGATTGTTTCGCGTCTTTAATTTGACTGCCTAAAAAATGTAAATTCGAAGTAGCAATACTTGAATAGAGACATGGTGCTTAATTACTCAGGCCGAGCCCACCTCTGTGGCATGCTACGAATAAACATGAATATTTCTAATTCAATTTTTCTACAAATAAACATGAAAATTTCAAATTCAATTTATCTACGAAGGAACTTGGATATTTCAAATTCAATTTGTCTACGAAGAAACATGGACATTTCAAATTCAATTTGTCTACGAAGGAACATGAAAATTTCAAATTCAATTTGTCTACGAAGGAACATGGACATTCCAAATTCAATACCTACAACAAGTGCTTCCAAAAATGTAATTAGAGACAGACGTACCTGGCTTTGACTAGAATTAGAGTATTAATATATTAAACACGAACTCTTTCCTAAAAATTGTGAGAAGTTATAATCATGTTAATCTACACTATTTTCAAATTAAATTTAAATTTAGACAGACCAAGAGAAATACCGAATTAAAATCGAAAATAGCTAATCGATTTCAAAAATTTGTTTTGATCTGTTAATTAAAATTGATTTTTCTTGAATAGAGGATATTTTTAGTTACAACGATACGCTCAAACATGTTTAAAGAAACGTTTCTGATAAGCCAGCGGTTTCAGAAAGTTACGCTCGAAAGCCGTCCCTAGAGGTAAAAAAAATATCATTTAGCACCATTGCATTCACTAACTTTGCACTTGCATTGGGTTTGTTTTTCTGTTGCATTAATTCCCACGGAAAATTTCTGCTCGTCATGTTACCGTTTTCTCACAAGTCCATATCAAGTTACTCGACTCGGCTTTGGCAAGAACGACATCCACCCATGACCAGCGCTTTCGACTAACTGATCGTTTTTCTGTAAAGTGGATCAAGAATTTCTTGCGCCTGATGTTCAGAAAACACGCTGCCTTATTGTGGCACGCTGCAGAATTTATAACGCTGATATGTCCAGTCCTCTAAGATCATGTAAAGTCGAAATATTTCAAGGTTAATTAGTGAATCAGTTTTCTAAACATCAGGGTTTTGTGATAACTATTAACCCATGGAAAGTCAGGTAACAGAATAACGGAAATTCAGGAATTATGATAGATTTCTGGGTCATTCCCATAAGGCATTCAGATTTCTTCGCACTCATCAGTGTAATGAAATGTTCGATTCATTTGCCGTGGACTTTTTAAACTTTTTCAGATATTTCCAGCAAGCATCGAAATTTTCAACAGATATAACGAAATTTTCGGCATGTATTTTTCAAGAAACTCCGATAAACACAACTGCGCTGTACTATGGTGAATATTGAGCCATGTTTTCCCATAAAGTTTTTGTTTTGGATACCAAATGAATTCAAAAATAATGAATACTGTTACTGGTACTAAGGAAAAGCCAGTGTTTCAAACTTTAACGCAACTGATTTATTTTTCTGGTGGATTATGCTCATTGGATTCTTTTGAAATTCCCTTTTGAAATATTGAACTGGCATCGTCAAATCTGGAAATCCAAGAGGCTATTCAGTACCATACTTTAAGGATACAATTTAATGAACAATATTTTGGGCTGTAACGAAACTAATCCAATGGAAATAGGTCTACTTTGAATTAAATTTAAAATTTTTCTGTTCACTTCATTTGAAATTGACAACAGTTTTGCATTTAAGCACTCTTCCTTGTATTAGTGTACAGTACGATAAACTTTTGAGTGTGAAACTCAAAGCATGACGCACACTGCTTAAGAGTACCCTAGTTGTAGATTTTATTTGTGAGACAAAAAAATACCATCACCGGTAAAAATGAAGGTGTGAATGAAATTAAAAAACAATTATCATTGAATTTCTGTGATACTACCGACATTGAATCGCTGTAATACATTATACTACCAACAAAACACTTCAAAAGCATTTAACATTCCAGCGGCCTCTATTGTAAGAGCCTCACACAGTTTGAATGCAGGGGATTACCGAGAACCGATGACAGAGAAATGTATTTCAAATGCATGTATATAAATTTGCTCAGCTTCCGTGATCAGCCATTATTCCCGGTTTTGTTAGCTCATCAAAGAGATAAAAAAATTCACACGCGTCCAAGTTTAACTTTTTCGCAGGAGCACGCATGTTTTTCGCCGCCTAAGAGATTTAATTACTGGGGCGGCGAAAAACATGCATGCAAGCGGCAAAAAAGTTAGACTGGGGTGTATTCATAAGTTGCTGCACAGTATCTGTTCTACAGATTCATCAAATGTTTAACATATGACGTACAAAAAAAATGATAAATTTGTATTACTGATATTTTGGAGAATCTCGTGTGTCATTTCTTCAATTACCGATAGATGACGATGTTGCCGAATAAAAATTCTGAAAAGAATTGATACCTCATACGGAAAACCTTTACAGAATATGAAAGACTTTCATATAGGCTATCATGTATTTATTTCTCAATTATAACGACTTGATCGTGCTGGCGTTAACTTTAATTATTATAGTAATAAAGAAGATAATGATCATAGTGTTGTTATGAACCCAAAAATGAAAAATTGTTTCAATCTTCCCTATGCTACGTTACTCACAAAAATAACCCTTCTTTGAATAGATATTACTCGAAAACATTTTCACATGAACCAATAAATATTGAACTATCTATGTCGAACAGAAAATGTATACTTCATTCTCATGTTATCAGTGCAGCAACGTCTTCAGTGGAGACGTTGCAAAATTGCAACTCCTAAACCTCTGAGCAAAATAGTTTGTATTTATTTTCAATTGTGTTTTAAATCGTTAAAACACAGTTCAATTTTAAAAATCTCTCCAAATGTCGAAAAAAGTTAAAATCTTAATGGGCTTCTTAACGAAAATGAAGCTGAAACTTATGAAAGCCCAAAATTTCTTGCAAAAAATGGAAGAAAATAACGGGCTAACTCTAATAAGGGAAAGGTTTCGAAAAAGAACAGCGCGAAAAACAACAGGCCGGAAACAACAGGCCGACTCAAGTAAGGGAATTATTCCGAAAAAGAACTGCTCAAAAACAACTAATGTGGCAGACGAGACACACACACATGAGGTTCCTCAGTCAGTAGCTTCTGTAAAATGATCAAGCATGAAATTTTTTTTTTTTCTCCAGAGTAGAGTCAAATTATGAAATGATGGCAACAAATAGTATAATCTAAGGAAGCTCGTGTATTAAGGACTGAAATGATTGAACGAACACCACAAATACATAGAAAGCAACAAAACGAAATAGAAAGCTAGTGTTCAGAGAATAGGAAGGATTGAACGAAAGCAATACGGTATTTGAATAATAAGAGA
>JACJUY010002638.1:32500-56538 GCA_014220935.1 Platorchestia sp. MABIK | reverse complement strand
GGTTCAGCAGCAACGGTCGAAGTTGGACTATTTTTACTCACTTAATAAGAACGGCCTTGTTTATAAGGTCAGGAAGGATGTTATTTGGCAAGTTCCATAACTTGCCCCTCGAGTTTCTGAGTTGTTTAAATTTGCTGCAGTTGTGTATAGCGAAGTTGGTCCTCGCAAACATGGAAGGTAAGAGATAAGAGGATTGAGATAATTATGAACGCTTCTAGCGACATTATTGAATGGAGTTGGAGGGATGTGCAGTGAGACTGACGCTGTTGTGAAATGCATGACTTCGTTGCTTAACTATTGAGTAGTTGGACGACGGTGGGGGGATATTAAGTAATCGTAAGCCTGTAGAAACTAAGTTTAAAAATTTCAGCATAAAAAATTTGTGAGAAGTTCTGAAATTTGCAAAATGCGGTGGCGTAGGTTCGTGAGATTTTGTTTTTGTAATGAAATCACACCTTCTGTCTAATACCTCTAATTACAACTACACTACTAGTTCAAGCAAGGCCCTATAACTGTTTGACAAAAAGCATTTCTGACACAGTGTGTGAAAGTTAAATGGCCAAGAATTATAATTATGAAAAATTCTTTACCATATTCAGAACTCCAAAAAATAGTGATGGATACATTATAATGGAAAATTCTACAGAAAGTCTGACTTTCGATAACTGAGGTGATTATGATTTTTCATAAAAACATATGTAGATGAACAACTTGAGACTGACAGGGCATTTGACGGCATTTGACGCAGGGCATTTGACGTCGATAGTCTCGTTAGGAACATAAGTAGCTAATATTTCAATTAGATCATTCTCCGCGCTTTGTTGTGCTTGTACATAAATATTCTGAATACTTTTAGAATTGAAAATATTTATTTCGTGCATGCCAATAAGAAATTTCAAGTTCACAGAAGTTTTCTATTTTAGAGCATCCCATTTTTTAAGCGTCCTTCACAGAAGTTTCAAGTAACTCTGTTCCTAGCTTTTTCCTGTAACTTTTAGTTCCTTTACGTTTAATAATGCGGTGTCAAATATCTTTTACTCTTCACTCTACCCCATTCCATGATTTACTAACTTCTCAATTTCATTTTATGCAGATGTTCATCATTTTCAAAAAATACTGAAAGACAGCTTCCTACCCTCAATTTTCAAACTCTTCCACAATATATTTTTTTAACAAAATCTATCTTGTCTATTTCCATTTATTTACCCTAAAAATTTTCCGCAACTTCCTCCACGACATCTTCTTTTGAACATGATGTAAATCGAATTCAAAAGCATTTCCACAAACTTCCCGTCTGCTTTTTCAAAATATATTACAGCCTGCAAATGCTCAATTTAACCGTTTTCTGTCTCGCCCGTAAACTTTTTTACTTGATGTTTTCCATCAAGTGCTCCAACCCTCCATTTCTGATGCACATCTCTATACGGTTCCACTCCTATTTATAATATTTACAGGGTTATTTGAATCCAGATCCTAAACACGACATGATTGAACCACACTTCTTTGCGAAAAAGATCAGAGTTTCTTTCGCATGTATGGGACAATTTTAAACAATTTAAATAATTTATTTACCACTTGCGATACAGCAATAGATTGTATCTTAAGTCTTGTACAATGAATAAATTTTAGCAATAGATTGTGTCTGACATCTAGTACAATGGACACATTTGAGTATAGCTATTTGTGGGTCCGAGGAAGTTCAGCGACTTCTAGGGCATCCTACATCAACGCTGTTCTAAGATGTACAGCTACGTTACAAGACGAGCGTGAAAGCGACGGGCTCCAAATCTTGCTAAGATCGCAATTAAGAAGGATTAACGACGCAGCTGAAGCTTCTTGATGGCCGGTTACTTCCAAGGGGATATTTTCAAGACTAGAGAAGAGATTCCAGTAATTAAAACTCCTTGAAGTTTTAATGACATTACGCTGCTTAACCGCAATTTAGCTCTAGGGAAGAGATTTCAGTTGTCTGAAGCGTTCGAAGTCTGTAATATGAACTCATTTAGACACCTCAATCGGAATATTTTTGGACGGGTGAAAAGATTTTCTAATCCTCAACAGTTTGCAGATGACTTTTTCAGCAATTTTTCTCTCTTCAAAACCAGTGATAAAAAATTTTGAGAGGTTGAAATACATGTCCCTTCCACTTGTATACCGAAAAAGTACCGGCACACTCGTCCCGTTGTATATTAACGACCTCATTCACGATAAAACCCTGATCTTTATTTGGACTGGCATGGCAATGACAGCACGTCAGAAGGTCGCTAGTGTGTGTGTTATCAACAGTACTGATTGGCCTTTTCCAAACGAGTTTATTTATTTGAACTAAGAATCTAAACTTCCGACTTGAATAAAAAAAACTTCAAAACAAAAATCACGCTTTGATGGAGATTTGAACTAAAGACCTTTTTCGACAAAAACCTTCTGCATTATCTTACAGACAGTTCTTAAAATGCGAAGCTCTGTATAGCTCGTGAAACGCACCAAAAAACTTCTTTGTTGAATACAAGTCGGGCATTTCGGCTTAGATCCTGGAGAGAATGTCAGTATTCCTTGGACGCTGCGATCCAGAGAAACTCTGAAGCTAAAGTCCATAAATTCACTCTTAAAAACACAAGCTGAAGAGTAGAGAGAGGGGAAGCCTTTTTTGAATTCGTAAAGTTTTCCTCTGGCAGGAAAGAAGTCATTTGCATAAGCCCTGTGAGAACATCAAAAATAATCTCTACACCATCCCTTTGTGAGAAGAAAAAGACATGAGAAAAGTTAGATCAATCATGTACTCTGTCGTTCCTTTTCGTGCATTTTGCCTGTTCTCGTTCGAAAATTCGTTACATAAGGATCACGTACTCATATTAATTTACCCTTGCCGTATCATGCATGTCTGAAGTCTAGCACCCATGCGTGGGTCCAGAGAGATGAAGACGCTTAGCCAAGCCTCGTCATGGCTTCTTAAAGCTTTGCTCCCTCACACTCATTGTTTATTTTTTAAAAGTGCCCGCACTTCCATTTCCTAATTAACGCTCATTTGTTGTAACGAAACTTACTCATCATCTACGAAACACCCCCCACGAATAACACGTGGTCTAGCAAACTATCAAGACATTTAAGATTTCGATGAAGGATTCTAAATTAATTCCTTTGTATTTGAAAATTTACCTGATGGATTTATTTGTTGTGAAAGTTAATGAAAACGCTTTTAGAGGAATATGCTTTGGCACCTTTATTTCAACAGCTTGTAGTTTATCGAACTATTGGGGCGCTAGTGTACCCTATAGAGTGGTTCGTATCTCGTATAGAGCATTTCGTGTCCCCTATAGAGTGGTTCATGTATCGTATAGAGCATTTCGTGTACCCTATAGAGTGGTTCATGTATCGTATAGAACATTTCGTGTCCCATATGGAGCAGCTTGGGAATCTTACCAATCTAAACTAATGTGAGTCCTACCAATATAAAATATACCAATGATTGTGATCAAATATATCCTTATTAGTGAACATCGCAATCTATCATAGCACCTTTTTCTGTAAGCCGCATCTAATTCGTGACCGTCGTTCTCCTTGCTCACAAGCATCTCCTGGAGTCCAAACTTCACCATGTTTTTCAACCATCAGCATTCAAAACATTGCCCTGCCCTTCACTTCCACTAAACTCACACTCTCAGACTTGTGCATCTAATTCTAAAAGTTCTCAAATCTATTTATTTGAACTTCGGTCTTGATTAAAGTCCAGCTACTCAAAGACACTCCTCCAACAAATAACAAGAAAACTTTAACATCCTGTGCTTGTTACTGGTATTCTGCAAATGATGATAAGTGACTAGTTAAAAATAAAATAAAGTCGCCGTGAAGTTCCCGTCAAGTTTTCGGGTGTCATGTTAGTGAGTTTTCATACTAAAGATACAGGAGAGGAATTTGAAGCAGCCATCCAGTCTAGCTTTTCGCCGCCTGCATGCATGTTTTTCACCGCCTTATCGATTTAAGCGATTAAATCGCTTAGGCTGTAAAAAACACGCATGCAGGCGGCGAAAAAATTAGACTGGGTCTTGCCAAAGGAAATTCTTAAAATTGTCTGTTGTTTGTTTGTTAAAGTTAAGGGTGCAATTAATTTATGTGTCTTGCGCTTCAGGGTACGAGTGATATTCTTCTGTCTCTCAAAGAAATTTCTATTTAAAAATGAAATCATTTAAACACGTGCTTTCATCCTCATGTAAAATGAAACTTCTTTCAACAAAACGTTCCTTTTCTACGTTGTAAATCATCGTTCTTACCATACTTCATACATTTTATTCTATAGTGAGGTTCCATCACAAAAGGCAAGCTAAAATTATAAAAAATAAGTGTTTGAATAATTTTAATGCAACAAACAATCTTCTATTCAATATTTTTATTTTCTCATTTGAAAACTTCTGCGCAATAAATAAACTAGCAGTTCCTTCGATAGCTTCCTCAATTTACTATAACTTCATCAATGAGAGTCTACATTTCCCAGCATTTTTGTCGTCACCTTTTTGCAGTCAACAAAGAATTTTTATAACCACTTTTCAATCTAACAAACTCATTTCCACTCCAACATCGCCGACATCATCGATTTTTTCTCTCACCTTTAGCATTTTTGAGCATCACCCTCAGCATCACCTGTTTTCAATTCATGAAATCAATCCGAATCATTACATCGCCCTTGCATCATCGTTACCAATTATCATGACTTACGAACCCATTCTCAATCGTCATCATTGTCTCTTTTCCTGTTTCCAGCCTACGAAATCAGTTTCAATTATCGCATCTTTTCATCATCATTACCACTTGTCATGAGTCTACGGACTCATTCTCATTCAGCATCACCGTCGTTTTTAGTCAGCGAACGCATTTCGGAGAATCTCGCCCGGCAGCCTGTTCCAAAAAATAAAAAAATCTTCAAAGCGACGGCCGTGCTACAGAATGCAGGTTTTTGTCCGTTATTTTCCTGGTTTTTGTTTACAGTCTCCCTCGGACGAGTGCTTGTCGAGACCACATGAAGTGTCCTGGTGTTGTTGGCGAGCGAACCTGGAAAAATATTGTCCCTCGCGCGAGCTTCTGGCATTAAAAGAATTATGACGAGGGCGCCTGCAACTGCAGATGTGGCGTAATCTCTCAATATGGGAAAATACTGAAAATGAGTTTTTTGTCATAACAAAGGAGGAAAATGAGTACACATCTTTCTGCTCACGTTACTAACGTTAAACGCTTTAATTATTTCCAAAAAACGCTTGAATTATTTCATGAGCCATAATATTTAACCACGTTATTTCATTATTTCAAGACTTTTCGTCATAAAGCAACAACTTAAAAGTATAATTTTACCACTATAATATATTTATCATATTTCGATGTACCAATGATATTTTTTCCTATCCATGTTGCTTGTTTTTCAAACTCATCTCTTTTCTTCATCCCTTTACAACGCAGGCAAGAACTGCTACTTGGTGTAGTGGGAAGTAGAAGTTCAGAAGCAGCTGAGAGGTATGGGGAAAAAGGGAGGTCTGGTGGTGGTGTGGTGTAGGTAAGTGAGTTTTTTCAGAGAAAATAAGTAATCATGTAGAAATTCGGTAATGATAGAAGAGTTCAGTGGAGAAGAGGAGCTAAATGGGAAAGGGATGAGAAATATCAGGCAGATGAGCAAGAAATTAGTAGATTACTCGAAGTAAATTCACGAGTGAATAAGGAGGGGATGTATCGATTAGAGTGGGTGAGTGGAAATGTTTGATGGGATTCTAAAAGAAAAATTTAAGCAATGTGAAGTGGAAATATTGACAGCAAAAATAGAATTGCGTAGCGAGTGGCAGTGCTGAGGGGAAACGCGAACGGGAATGTAGAGTGAGTTTTGCACGATAATTTCGCACATCCGACGGCTTTAAACCTTCGGAGCGTTGAATAATTCAACTGTTTTGACCAACGTAACCTACAGTAGTAGTGTGGAGAGCGCGAGAATAATTCATCAACCATGAAAGATACAATGATTTTTTTTAACAGAGCAATGCTGATCACCATCATGATGTGAGTTTTGGTGAAAACAGTTGGTCATGCAATACTATTACAAGTGTGCCGTCGAACAATCAATAAATTCATAACAGCGTGAACATGTACTGTAATTCGAGTGCAACGTTGTTCTCCAATACGTAATACAATTACAACCGCATCGTTGACCGCGGAATAGAACGCACCGCTTTTCGAAGGGGATGTAGAACCAAATAGCCTCAAACACTGTCAATAGCTCGCATGCAGTGGCGCAGCCGGCCGAAAATTTCGAAGGGGGAATTTCGAGAAATAATTCCGGGCGGGGGGGGGGAGACATTAATTATCAGCAATATTATTATGATTTTACCTAAAAGAGAGACTGGAACTGGCCCCCAGCTCTTCGGGGGGGGGGGCATGGCCCCCGTGGTTGCGCTACTGCTCACATGATGCAATAACGTTTAAGGTTAACACTTTGACTGCGACGTGCGCCACGGGTGGTACACGGAGGTAATTTTCATTGTGCTGCGGACCGACCAGTAATCACAAACTTAATTTTCATAAATATTTTATCAAAGCTAAATGAAGGCACGATCCAGTTCATGCTTGGTTTTTTCCAATAGCTTACTACAATTGACATTAAATTAAAGTTTGGTGTTGAATTTGATATCTAGTAGTCACAGTCAAAGTGTTAAGGTAACTGTACGCAAATTTTTATTTGATGGGATTATATGAATTGAAATTTTCGTGCTTTTTCTTTGTTAAGGGGAATTTGCCGAAGAGAATTTTCGGGTAATAAATAACTTTGTGGATTGCCTCCATGCTCATTCATGAACTTTTAAAAATTCCTCGAAGGACACAATTAAAAATGACGTGAAATGTCTCCAAGGATGAAATTTTTAAAAAATGGTGTGAATTGCACGTTTTATGTGTGCTTCAAAAAATTAATGAATGAAAATTAGTGTCTCAAGATGTGCAATGTAAACCCAACACTATCAAAAAACAACAAAAATCATTGGTATTTATGACAATTTACATAGTGCGCGAGAACTCATGCCTGGTCGATAAACAGCTAAATTCCTAAGTGATCACGAAATGCTGTTTGCTTTTAATTGGTCAGTAATTTGATATAAATCATGCATTATTGCAAATGGACATGATATAATTCAGTTAAATACATTGTTAGAGGTAAACAGTAGTACAGTTGAAAAAATCTCAACTTATTAAGACAAAAATTGGTCAATTATTATCTCCAGCTCCTCATAACTAGGTCCTTTAACAAAGCACCAGCACCAGCCAGCACTCAAGCACCGATCTAATTAAATAACATGTTCTAATTTTTATCCAAAGGAGTCGAGGTTGGCATAATTTAGATTCGTCTAACACGAGGACCGACTGTCGAGACATTTGAATGTTAAGGCTTTACGCTCGGGATTATGGTAACTAGTGCACACGGCCCGTCAAAAAATGACAGGATTAGATCTCGGACCAACTGAGCTTTAACATTGCTTTCCCATGATTTCTCATGCTATTCTATGGCTTTCCTATATTTTTCTTTCTCAACTGCTGATATTCTATACAACATAATCTAACCTACCAATATACGTGATGTTCATTCCGACTCTGAATCTGCTGGGCTAATACCACGGTAGAGTAAACAAGGTAGGGTCATTTCTATGGCAGAAAAAACACCTCCTCTTGTTCGGCTAGCCCAATAGAAAGGCTTTATTTCAAACAAATTTCATGACGTCGCCAAAACGCCATGTCGTTAAGCCAATAGTGGAGCCAGGTTATGGGGTACCAATGCTACCAGATGCAGTTTGATCGCTGCTACTGGTTCGTTGCCATGACGTCAACAAAACCACACTGTCAACGAAATAAAGACTGGTTTGAACCTACCTTGTTTCCTCTACCGTGGCCATTAGCGAACTCATAGAAGAACTCCACAGCTCGAATCTTTTCTGATAAAAGTACAATTCAAGGCAACAACAAAATACTCCATTAAAACTCAGGATTCAAGTTATAATATCGGTTGATTATAGCGTACGGTACATTTCAAAATTTTGGGTTAAAGTGCTAAAGTAAGTTGATTATAGTGGTGTCTACTGATTTGAAATTTTTAATTTATAATTATATTTTCATTTGGCGATAACGTATTTGACTGGAATTCAATTCTGTCCCGTATTGAAATTTTAGGGAAAATGTGCTTTTTACTGCTAGTCCAACGATGAAGTTAGGGCTGTTTCATTTAAAATAGCTGTTCTGACCATTGTATATTAATGTAATTGCTTACTTATAAATGAGCATTAATGAACGTTCAAGTTAATAATTATTTGAATTATTAATGAATATTATAGTTAATTAGTGTATGTTATAAATTACTAGAGTATAAATAACTAAGTTTTACACCAACATTTCTGCATTCGATGTTCCCTTTGTGCTCCACACACCTAATTTTTGTTCAGTTAAAAGAAAGCTTAAATCATTTTTCATAATAGAATCACACGACGATAATTTACAGTTCCACTATTTCTGACAGTTCGACGACTTTCACAGTTTCACAGGGCGCAAGGGTTCAATGATTTCTGCAATCGTGCTCCACTCGCTTTAATTATATTTCTGAAAGTCGACACGATTTGAAATTTCTGGAACAATTTCGGGTCACCGCTTTTTTAATGGCATCTTCAAAAGTCGGCAGCTCAGGACCTCGGGCAGAAATTTGTGCCAGTATGACTTGTGATCCACGAATAGTAACCTACAAAAAAAATGCATGGTTAAAGTCTTCATATTTCTCATTTGAGTGAGAAATCTAGCGCTGAAAAATATCAGGGTAAGGCTAATGGTGAAATTTAGCAAGCGTATACGATGTATTGGTGGAAAAAGTAGGTATTTTTGAAAAGTAGGTAAATATTACGAACGCAAAATTGATCAATTGAATAATTGATTGTTTTCAACTTGTAATCGAATTATGCAAAATTTGCAAAAAGGAAATAAAAAGGTGCGCTTTCTTTGATGGAAAGACAAATTATGGAAAATTTCGCTGAAAATACAAATTCTTCGACTAACTTAAAGAATAAAAATAATTTCACAAATAGACACCAGCTGCACTCTTTTATGACCTGCATGAAGTCATATTAGGTTTTAAAATCTGATCAAGTGTTATTCAAAAAATCAAGAGGTACCAAAATCCGATAACAATCACGTCACACGGTCAAAAACTATGATCAAAAAACGCCATTCAATACAGGAAAATAAAACTTAATCAAACTACACCACTCCACACAAGATGTGAAACCTCAATCAAACAACGGCACACAACAAGAAAATTTAAAACCTAAAAAACTACACCACACTATATAGGAACTTGAAATGAGACTTCGCCACTCAACAAAATACATGAAAACCGAATAAGATAGCAGGATGGACGCCCCAGGATGTCACCACTCACTCGTGACCCTGGTGTAGACGCCAGGGTAGCCAGCTGCCGCACACCCGTTGCCCCACGATACGATGCCCACCAGCTCCGCGTTTGCACCGTCTGTGACTGTTAAAGGTCCGCCGGAATCGCCCTGTGATGAAGGAAAGGCTTGAAAATGCGAATTGAAATAATGTGTGCTCAAAATAAGGAGTCATTACCCCTAAAAGTTGAAACGAAATTACATCTGTGACGGTTGAAGGTCCGCCGAAATTTCCCTGTGATGAAGGAATGATTCGAAAATGCGTATGAGATGATGTGTGCTCAAAATCACAGAGTGGATCTACATTCGCATTTTTTAACGAGACGTTTTCTCATCTGAGTCCATCATCTGAAAACGTCCGATTTTATCCCCTTTTACAAATGCTGATAGTTTTCCTTCCGAATTGTATGTAGTTCGCAGCAATTCAAACTAAAACGCGCAAGGAAACCTCGAAAGTTTTCGGCGCACTTTGTAGCCTCACGGGGAAGTCGCAAGAGGTTGTGATGTGGAAGGGGTAATCATTCTCTGAGCTCTTCTCTTGCCTTACTCCTGCTCCTTTGACTGCTATTAATGTGCCTTTATGACTGCTATTAATCTGCTCCTATGACTCCCATTAATGCCCAAGATTTGAAAATGTCTTTCCGTTCCATGAGCCTGTAGCAGTAAATTCTTGTCAAAACTCCTCACAGTCCTAGTGTGAGATGCTCACCTCCCACGTCCAGATTTCACTCCTGATCAAGAACTGGATTGGGACCAAAACCGTATTTTCTGCCTTAAAATTCGATAATTTTGTTTGCCTTTCGAATTATGTTTGCCCAAAAACAACTCAACTTCTGGCAGCCCAGCAGAATTCCCTGATACGGAGTGCATTTGGTGAAACACTTTTGTTTGATAAAATTGCAGGGATGAGAGTTTTTCCCATAAAAAAATTATATTGCAGCCCAGGCAGAATCAGTGTTACAGTTTATACCAATCAAATTAGCTGACTTTGCTTCAGTTTTCTGTAGTTCTTAAAACTTAACTGGGGACGGAAAAGAACAAATGCTAACTGCATGAAAACTCTATTTCATGGAAATATCCTAGGTGCAAGTTCAAGTAACTTTCGCTGTTATAGGAAACAGTAAAATCTGCTCGACCCAACATGACAAACCACAAAACAACAAAGGTCATTATAATATTCTCGCAAAAATCTTTTGCGGGCTGCAAGTATTCTTTAAAGTGACCATCAAAAAAGTTTTTCTGTCTCTTCGAACAGTTTATTCTACCTAGAGATATAATTTAAAAAGCGTACACTAGGCATTATATTACTAGTTTAACTAGGCATTATATTACTAGTTTAACTAGGCATTATATTACTAGTTTAACTAGGCATTATATTACTAGTTTAACTAGGCATTATATTGAATTACGATGCCTTACATTACATCTTTGACATTGATTTTCACTCCCCATTGAAAGTAGTTATGTCGCTAAAATTTCTACCGCACTCGAAGTAATGAAACTACGATAAAATTGAACTTCCAATTATTTTATATTATTTTAATTCGGAGAAATGTTTATCGCGCTAACCATTCTAGACCAGCAGGGTCTTGAACATACAGCAAAATAATTTTCATTTTTCAACTGCATCTGTAGGATGTGATTCACAAAGCACAATTTCAAATCAGGCCCGGGAAATAAAAAAATTTTGCCCCTGCTTTCGGCGATCTATGTGCACAATTCTTTGAGAGATAGAGGCGGAAAACAGTTGCTAAAGTTGCTTATTTTACGGGAGAAAAACTGTACTCAAAAATATTCAGACTCATTTAGCAGATAGGTTTCCAATGTAGAATCCTCATTGAACGATCTTTAGTTCAATTTCAAAATACATAAGGCCTTACTGAACAAGCATCCATTCTGCGTCTGACTGGATAAAGCCACAACGCCCAAAAAAAAACGATCTTATGACACAAATGTGTCCGGCCTAAAAACTTAAACAGGCACCTGCGAGATGGATACGGGAATTTAAATTTTGAGACAAATTTCTCTGGTCTAAAAAACTTAGACAGAGATCTGCAAGATGGGTAAGGGAATTAAAATGTACGTAAAAGGTACCTGACAAGCATCGAGGCCACCGCTCTCCACTCCCGCGCAGATCATTTTTTCCGTGACCGCAGATCTGTAAGACCTCCGGCAGTCGTCGTGTGAGATGACGGGAACGTCAACCTGGCGCAGCGCCACGGAAGCGCTGCCTCCTGCTCGCCATTCCGGAAATTCAAGAATTCTAGTGCTCGTCATTTCAAAGATACAAGAGCTTTAACGCTCGTCATTCCAAGAATACAAACGCTCGTCATTCCAAGAATTCAAGAACTTCAACGTTCGTCATTTCAGGTACATAACAAATTCATTCTTCGTCTTACTTTATATTTTGATTTCCACTCACATTGGTTTTTTAGTTCTTAACATTGGAATGGAGTAAAATACAACCTGATTGTGTAGGAAGGGCTCATACTACTATTCGTTTTTTCTCTCTGTTTTGAATATCAGCTCGCAGGAGTAAATGTACAATGCTGATGCAAAATGGTAAATTGAGTTTTAGTCACCCTGAGCGCTGCCTCTGAAAGAACGAAAACTTATTCAAGTCAGAAAACGAAAACTTATTTTGCTTCTGCTAATAACTGACTTGTTAAATTCAAAATTTTTATGTGAGTTTCACAAAGGCAATGGGTGACAATTTAAGAATCGTATTAAGGCATTGAAATTCTACATTAAACGAAGAAAAACTCAATATACCTAAACGTACGGTAAAGTACACCGAATTTTTATCTCACCGCGATATATGCTGAGGAGTTAGTTTTTGGTTGCTGTTTTTTACTCATTGCTACGGAGTCACACACACACACACACATGCACCACTGGACGTACACCCATACGCACCACTGGACGTACACCCATACGCACCACTGGACGTACACCCATACGCACCACTGGACGTACACCCATACGCACCACTGGACGTTCACCCATACGCACCACTGGACGTACACCCATACGCACCACTGGACGTAGTGCCCCAGCCCGTGACGGTTGCAGTGTCACCGACGTAGAGGTCACTGAGGTCGTCCGGCAGACAAACAGGGCGGATTTCGGGGTAGTCGGACCAAATGATTGGGTCTATGCGGACCAGCGCAATGTCGTGGTCGTATGATTTATCTGAAAGTTAAATTCGGATTTTGTTCTGATGCTACTGCCTGAAAATTAAATTTGGATTATGTTCTGATGCTATTGCCTGAAAATTCAATTCGGATTATGTTCTGATGCTACTGCAACTTTGAAGTTCACTGGCTGGCCTACGACTAAAAGTTCAGCGTAATGGGAGGTCGACAAGCATGAATGATTATTTTGGATTTAGGAATTTCATGACTTCCTTTATGAATGGAAGTTATAACTTATGGAATGGAAGTTATAACTGACGTTTCCCATCACATAACATCCCTTTCCATCCCATCTCATCTCATCCTATCCAATCCAATTTTATCAAATCCTTCCCAGACCATCTATTTCTCTTTCATTTCATTTCATTTCAATTCCCTAACCTTCTATTCCATTCGATTTTTTTCAGCCTTAAAACTATCCTAAACTTGAATTGCTACCTTTATTTTCTTATTAACATCAATCGTTTTATTAATCTTTTAAATTATTTAAAAATCGAAATCTGCCTGATTGAATGAAACCCATCTTAATCTGTTTCAACATAATGTGTCTAGTTTGATCTAACCTCAACCTTGAAATACAAAAAATTAAAATGATGATAGCCCACACAATTACACACTCAAATAATCAAAAGCGGAACATTTTTATGACAACATTACTGAAGAAAATTCAGTAAAACGAAAATTATGAAAGTGAAAAATGTTAACATCTGATTGAAATAATACTAGTAGCCGGCGGCGTTCTCAACAGTAATACAGATGCTCTAATAATCTAACATCGAACATTAAAACTCAACGTTTGCTCTCACAGATCTGAGAACTAGGCAACTCGTGTTGAGTTTTATTTAGCAGCACCCACCGTCATAGTCGGCGTGGACGATGATTTCTCGTACAGTTTTGCTGATGCTGTACGAGCTCGGCGAGTTGAGGTTGTGGTATCCTATGCCGACCTGCGTCAGTCGGCTACAGAGAGAAAAAAATTACTTATACTTGTAAGCAAGTATGAGGAAGCCGTACGTTCACCTTTATCAACTTTATTGCAGTAATGTGGATGCATTCAAGAAGGTCACTAATGTCCGCTGATTTGACGGACACATACTCTTTCATTTCATTTTTCCCTGCTGCCGCTTTTTAGGGTCGATTTAAAAATAAATTTAACTACATTTTTTATGATGAAAGGCATTTTCGTTGAAAACGGGAACATCTATCGTTAAGAAAATGAACATGAACAGCATGACGCGGGTGAAAAATATCATGTTGTGGGTGAAAGTATACGTTACCAGAAAATGTGTAGGTTTCATGAAAAAAATCTAATGATTGGATGGCATAGAAAACGTACTTTCTCGTTTGTAGGAATGAATTTAGAGACAAATTCAATGCAATATTTTTTCGACAGGTTGCACAATTATCTATCGCGCTGTATGAAAAATTGGAGAACATATTTTCGATCCTTGAAGAGCAGAAATAGGAGAAAGAAAAGAAAGAAAAACAGTTTATTTCCAATACAGATGGTACAAAAGTACCATCAATAAACAGATCATATTAACTCGTTCACAGCCGAGGACGCCAAATGTGGCATGTCTTGAGAAAAAATTTGTAAGTAGCCGAGTTTTAGAAACGACTTTACAGCTAGAAAAAATTGGATTCATCCTAAGAAGTGTCAAAATGTAACAGCTTGATGATATTTTACCACGCATGCTTTAATCTCTTCTAAAAAAGATGTTGAAATAATTGAAATGCTCTTCATTCACACCGATGCATAAATGAGCAATTTACCTAGTGGTACTTTTGTGCCCCGACATGCAGGTAACGAGTTGAGTCGTATACTGGAAGTATGAGAATGTCACCGCAGCTCAGCGACATTGGAGTCTTCAGAATAGGTCAATATGTGTGCGGAAATTCCATTGGACACATTGGTATAAGCCCTTTAAAGTCGGAATTTTTGTACTCATATTACCGTTATCACAACCACCGTCACTAAACTGGAGCCGGCATCAGGCAGTCCCCGATTTGCGGATGAGGAAGGAACTACCACTCGGCAGTAAACTCCAAAGAACACGTTAGGGAACTAATTTTATGAGAAATACAACATATTGAGGCTATTTTCGAAAGAGAACCGTAGAGTCCTCTCGGGCGTTGAAAATATTAAGTGCGGAACAAGTGGAGACTCTTACCCATAAATGAATCGATGATGAACACTTTGAACATTAAATCTAATCTTCGGATCATTAATTTGACCAAAAAGCAAACTTGATTCATAAGTCAAACTTGATTTCAACTTCATTTCTCTTAAAATTTAAATTTGTATTCTAGAATGTAAATTTCTTAGGTCTGTTCAGAGTATATGTGCATTTTACCGCAGAATAATGTGTATCTATGAGTCTAAGAGTAGTCTCTTGTCTCTGCGTATCATTTGTGCGTGTGACCTTACGTTACGAGCACTTACGCGTTGACGAGCACTTACGCGTTGACGAGCACTTACGCCTTGACGAGCACTAACAAAATAATACGCATCTATGAGTTTAAGAGTCGTAACTTCTCTCTACGTATCATTAGTGTGTGTAACCTTATGTTACAAGCACTAACGAATTTACAAGCACTTACGAAGTTACGAGCACTCACGAGTTGACGCAGTGGGCGGCGGAGGCGATCCAGGAGTCGGAGATGAGCGCTGCGCCGCAGAATTGCTGCAGGCCAACACCCAGGCTCACCATCCACGGGTGCGCGCCCTCGTCTGCCACCGCTCCCCCCACAATGCGCCGGGTCGGGCTCACCCCGCACACTGCACCCCAGCCACACAGTGATATTAGTAATGATAATAGTGGTAGGAATGATAGTGATAAGAATAACAATACCCTCAAGGGATATCAAGTTAAAACAGTGATAATAATAGTGATTGTAATATTACTCTCAGGGAAAAAAAGTTATAAAATTTCATGCTTCGTCACCCACCATGCGCCTTGTACCCNACACTGCACCACGCGCGAAAAATGCTAGTGATGATAGTAATAATATGAATATCATCAAGGGAAATCAAGTTGAAAAATATCATGCAGTTGGCTGGCTTACTTGATGACAAATCCCGTACATTAACATACGTTTACATTTTTAAATGCCGGATTTATTGAGCGTAGTTTTTTTTAACGTGCACGAAAGTGTAAAAAGTTTGTGGACTGAAAATAGCGCCAATCAGAATTTAGTTCTCAGTGTGGGAACTGTTTGGAAAAGGGTAATCTGCCAGGTGAAGGCGCCGCTCGATCGTCAGTCGTGGGTTAAAATTTGCGAACAAAAGTTGGTGAAGAAACAAAAGAATGCTACAAAACACCAAACATTTTGATACACATATCGCTATTTTTTCACTTCATAAAACGTTCAAATGATAAAATAGTGATAGATTGACTAAATTCCCTTGAATCCGTAATGAGTTTCAACTCCAACGTCTTTGCAACGCACGTGCATAGATTCGAAACATAAATAACGTCACAAATATGTGGTTTTAAGTTATCACATGAAATTTTTTCTCAATATATTGCCATTTTACTGTTATGTGTATAACACAAATGCAAGTGAGAGAATTAAATTTATTTTAAGAGACGTTAGGTCAAGGTGTGAAAACTTGAAAAGTTGTGTTTTAGCTGAAGAAATTTAGCAAAAACGTTAATTTTGAAAAGGTTGTTGAAAATTCAAACAACTTCAACGAATAATTAGTAAACTAAGATTCATTTAACATGAAGGAGTTAGAGGACAAAATTTTTTTGTTAATTGATCGTTTCATAAAAATTCTATTTTGCAATAGGTACTAAAAAAAAAGGCATACAAAGACCAGCGGGTAAAACTAAGACCGACAACTACATACAGACACTCACAGCAAGTTCTCTGCGTGCTCTCGGAGTTGATTGGATCATTCGTGGATGAAGAACCTTCCGTACTGGTAATGAGACCAATCCCGTTGCTCCCGCCGTTCGAAGATTCTTCAGTCGTGGAAAAATCTCCAGTACCTGTAACAAGACCCATCCCGTTACTTCCATCGCTAGAAGATTCCTCAGTCGTGGATAAAGAATCTCCAGTACTTGTAATGAGACCAGTCCCGTTACTCCCACTATTCAAAAATTCTTCAGTCGTGGATGAAATGTCCTCAGTACCAGCACTCGAAGTATTGGTGATTGAAGTTGCGGTTCCGTCTCGCCAGATGTCGCAGCTGAACCCTTGTGCAGTTCTCCTTCTGTCGGACGTGAGGATCGCCGTGATGCTGCTCGTTTCGAAGTTGATGGCCACGTTTTGCTGGAAGGTGTTTGTGTAGCTGCAGGAAAAAACACGTAAACTGTCTAAAAATATGTAAGTTGGAGGTAATAAAAGCACATTGCAATTTGCACTCACTTCCTTGAAAATAGAGTAGCTGTCATGTAAATTAATGTCGGCGTACATTGGAAAATTTTAGAAAATAATTCTAGACAGTTAGAGCGATAGATTTTAATTTGAAGACTCGGTGGATTGCAGGAAGTTATACGAGTAGGTGGAGAGTATAAAAAGTACATGGGAAAATTTTAGAAAATTAAGTTAAGTCAGTTAGTGCGGTAGATTTCAAATTTGAAGACTCGGTGGATTTCAGGAAATTATACGAGTAGGTGGAGAGTGTAAAAAGTCTGCAATTAGCACGCGTTAAACGCACGTGTAAAAAGGGTGCATCAATCACTGCAATTATGCGCTTCAATAGAATTCTACATACACAGTGGAAGTACGGGAATTTGTTTATAGCCAAGTCCTGTGTATCAAAATGAAGCGTTTCTGAATTAGCTTCACATTTATTTTGCTTTCAATATTAACTCGTATCCAGAATAAATGGTTTATTAAGGCCCACAGGACGCTTAGAACAGAAAATGTGTTTGGAAAGTTGAAGAATAAATTTCTTTGATGTGTTCTAAGCACACCACAAAGTTGATGTTAATCTACAGAATTGTCAATTTGAAATGTCAAAAATTAACTGGCGCACTGATACAGACTTTTGCTCACAAACTTTTTAGTGCAAAGAGTGGAAAAAAATCATTGAACTCTTAACAAAAAAGAATTTTATTCGTGCGTATCGCACATCAATTGCTATTCAAACTACATTTTACACGTGATGAAAATAACTTTGCTCACTTTCTCTTAAAACCTTGCTCATTAAATGCTATCTCTTACTTCTACACATCTACCGCGCACAAAACATGTCATTTGATAACTTGGATGTTGTGAAACGCGCAAATTTTCATGCATGGAAGTATTCAATACGATTTATAAGTTTTTCTTTGTCCTGATCATATTTTCTCCGTAGCTTGAGAATAGGGCATTACGGCGAAGCAGCTCTTCTGTTGATTGAAGCAAATGACTAGCTGTAAAGATAAAAATGTAACTTATACCTACGAAAGCATAAAAATTAAAAGTTTGTATTACATACTTAGAAGCTAGAACACACATACGGTGTGAGATGGAATAGTCTGCTCGTAAAATGAATTATGGTAATTACTAGATGATGTTTAATAGCAATGAACTAACATACAATTCTACAAACTATATATTCTACGAGGTAAAGCACAATACCAGCTGAAGTGAGTGCTGAAGTACGATACGATCTGAAGTGAAGTGCTAGTTGAAGTGCAAACGAACTGAAGTGAAATGCCAGCGGAAGTGAAAGCTGAAGTACACTACGAACTGAAATGAAGTGCTAGCTGAAGTGAGAGTTGAAGTGCAATACGTACTGAGGTGCAGTACAAACTGAAGTGCAATAAGGACAGCAAGACGCAATATACTCACTACGCACGCCGTACCCCGACACCGTACATGGTGAAATAGTCCCCCCAGCTCATCGCAATTCGACTGCACGAAACGTCGAGACTGCCCTCTACAGAGGCCTGAAAAATGATAATTTTCTCAGCATCCCAGTCTGCCTTCATCACTTGGGTGTAATGCATTTGAAGGAATCCGGGGACCTTATTGAAGGTTTTTTAACTAGAGTTGTGTCGGTGTTAGTACAGCGTGAGGTCTACCGCCATATATCGCCTACCCAGGTGCAGTTTGAGATGTACAAATTAAGTGTTTATCACTAAATAAAATGTATGGAAATAAGTAATATCGTAACCTAGCCTAAGTAATATCCTAAATAAGGAATATCCTAACCTAATCGTTCGCTATAGTACATACTAGCCAGAGGTAGATCTCATGCTATAGTGTGTTAGACCTCACGCTATAGTACTAGCTGGTGGTGGTTCTCATGCCATAGTGTGGTAGACTTCACGCTATAGTACTAGCTGGTGGTGGTTCTCATGCTATAGTGTGGTAGACTTCACGCTATAGTACTAGCTGGTGGTGGTTCTCATGCCATAGTGTGGTAGACTTCACGGTATAGTACTAGCTGGTGGTGGTTCTCATGCTATAGTGTGGTAGACTTCACGCTATAGCAGCACCATTTTGTCTCCCTGCAATCATCGCTACGATCATGTTGCATCAGAAGAATATGAAAGGATATGTCTAACATCCTAACGTGCCTTCACATGGCAAATGAGGTTACTCAAGTCCTGGGATATGAAAATTTGGATAGTTCCACGAGGTGAAATCGCAAAAAAATACAGGGCGTATTTCCACCGAGCAGTCTTTGGGCGCCTAAATTTTAGGCAGGGACGAAATTTTTAATAAAAACTTACAAAAATACTCCGTACAACTGAAAGGAAATGTTGTTGCAGATTACGGGCATGCTTAATTTCTAATAATTCTCCTTCATGTCGAATGTTGCTCGCTTCACCTTAGACTTTTAACTGAATAATTATTAATTGGTCAGAAAATGTTGCCTCGAAACACTATAATAATCCGAAAAAGTGCCGCCGCTTGAAAAGCAAAATAATAGGCAAATAATACGCAAGCTACAATCTTGTACGACACTCGGTTCAAGTTATTCCCATATTTTACGTTCCGTAAACTCAACGTGAAACATTAGTAACATGCCATGATTTCCCAAAAAATATTTTAGAGCCATTCAATAATATCAGTAAATCACCACAATTAGCGAAAAGATTAAGAGTCAAATGTTAAATAAAGGTAAAAATGGGAGCTTAAATAAAGGTCAAAAGTAAAAGTTAAATAAAGGTAAATAAATGTAAAATAAAGGTAAAAACGTATTTCATTGCAAATTAAATGATCAACTCTGAATAAAACCCAAAGTTAAAGCACGAATACATTTGTGAGAATTAAACTTCTGTACACATGCAAACGGTCGCAATATTGTGAGCAATCAGCTCCATTCTTTCAAGATTTTATCAACTTCCAAACTATTTCACTTGAACGAATCGCAGAAATTATAAAGGCACTCTACTACAAAATTGATTCATAAAAATTTTTAAATTTCTCTAAAAACTAACTGAGTTACCCACCTTTAGGGTTATGATTTTTAGGAACTAATTCCTATCTTCTAATTCACTAGTTCACTCAGGAACTAATTCCCACCTTTTAAATCACTCATGAACTAGTTACCACCTTTTAATTCACTCAGGAACTAGTTCCCACCTTTTAATTCACTCAGGAACTAGTTCCCATCTCTTAATTCACTCAGGAACTAGTTCCTACCTTTTAATTCACTCAGGAACTAGTTCCAATCTCTTAATTCACTCAGGAACTAGTTCCCACCTTTTAATTCACTCAGGAACTAGTTCCAATCTCTTAATTCACTCAGGAACTTATTCCCACCTTTTAAATTCACTCAGGAACTAGTTCCTACCTTTTAATTCACTCAGGAACTAGTTCCTACCTTTCAATTCACTCAGGAACTAGTTCCCACCTTTTAAATTCACTCAGGAACTAGTTCCCGCCTTTGAATTCACTCAGGAACTAGTTCCCACCTTTTAATTCACTCAAGAACTAGTTCCCACCTTTTAATTCACTCAGGAACTAGTTCCCACCTTTTAATTCACTCAAGAACTTATTCCCACCTTTTAATTCACTCAGGATCTAGTTCCCATCTCTTAATTCACTCAGGAACTAGTTCCCACTTTTTAAATTCACTCAGGAAATAGTTCAAACCTTTTAATTCACTCAGGAACTAGTTCAAACCTCTTAATTCACTCAGGAACTAATTCCCACCTTTTAAATGACTCAGCAACTTATTCCCACCTTTTAAATTCACCCAAGAACTAATTCCCACCTTTTAATTCCCTCAGAAACTAGTTCCCACCTTTTAAATTCACTCAAGAACTAATTCCCACCTTTTAATTCACTCAGGAACTAGTCCCCACGTTCTCACCTCAAAAATCCAGCCGCAGCGGGTCCGTGAGGGGTAGCGCTCGGGGTAGTTGAGGCTCTGGAATCGCACCACGGTTCCCTCCGGCACCGTCACCGTGGGGAACGAACTCGAGCATTCAGGCGCCTCGGTTACGCCTGTATGGTGATGCCAGAATAGAAACAATTTTTATATTCCGCTTTTATTGTTAAAGTAATAATTTGTTCCCCATGCTGCTTCTATTATTTTACAAGAAATGATTTTTCTGTTCTGCTTCTATTATTAGAATTACAGGTATTTTTTGCTTTTGCTTCTATCATTAGAATGAAAATTCTTTTTCTATTATTAGAATTAAAATTATTTTTCTATTATTAGAATAGAAATTAATTTCCTATTATTAGGTTAGAAAGTATTTTTACATTATTAGAATAAATACATTAATCGACTAGAAATTTTTTTTCTGCTTTTATTATTATAACCTAAATTATTTTTATATTCCCATGAAAGAATTAGATCAACTTAACTGAACTATAACTCTTTTTAATGAACATGCTACTTTTATAGGAAGCGATTCATGTTTGTTCTACGAAAAAGTTTCTTAAAGATAGTGGGAGCTAATTTTTTTACAGTGAGCTGTATAGTAACTTTTCAGCAGCTTATATTTCAATAACGAAGATAATTGATGCCTTCAATTCATTCCAATCTTCATTGCGTTCTAAACCGACACAGACTATATGGCTCTTACCTTTTCACTCTCCTCACACATGCATGGTTAAGCATTGATTTTAACAACATGAATAACAAAAATGAACAACGAAAAATAATGATGGTTCAAATAAGAAGCAATCTCTTTAATACTGTAACGCAACCAGCTGTCTTAGACAAGACAGTAAATATTAAAATATTTTACTCAATAATCAACTTAAATGCATCTATACTACTTTTTCTAACACTATATTTAAAAATCAAATAAATAACACGATCTGCACTGATATCTTTTTCTGCAGAGATCTGGTTTGCCGAAGCTTTCATGTGTTTGATAACGTTTGCGGTTCAAAGTAATATATATAATAAAATCAGGTGTAATGTTCAGAACTTATGTGCCTTCTTGCTTAAATATTGAGGCATAAAATTAACTTATCTTTCTTTCAGATGCAAACGTTCAGAAAACACGTGTTCGAACTAACTCGACGAAAGCTATACTCAATGCTACTAATATGCTCAATGTTCAACAATCTAAACCTGCAGAATTCGCACCATGTCTTCAGAACTCCATAATGAGCACCGAATTTCCAGGTCAACGAATATAACAATTCTTTAAATTTCTGTAAATTTGGCCACTCCACTCACTCTCTGGTTTCGTAGACAGCACAACCGGGGGCCTCCAGGGGTGAGGGGGAAAGTGAGGGGGAAAGGGATGGTGAGGAAAATGCCGGGCGTTATTCGTCTGGAATCCCACACGTATTGAGCGTGGGTTCCTGTGTGCGTGTGATGCTGCATCTGCTTCCTCTCCCAACAGCTAGACATAAGACGAAATACTTGAATTGAAAAGCAAGCTTACAAAAACTTACAAATTAAACTGGTACACGTGAACGTGACATTATGCACGTGAACGTAGTAGGGCGACTTTCAACGTAGAAAAACTCAACAAGCTCACGTACATTAGAATAGCGGCAAAGCTCGCAATGTCAACAATACATACACTACAACTACGTCTGCCACATGGGAAACAAGTTAACAGTTTTAAAATACCTAACGCATTATAGCACATATTAGGGGAAATATCTGTAAGTTATACAACATTTTGCATTGTGCAAAAATGTTACAATATCGTAGTTACAACAAATTTATTTTAGGTTTGCATGATGGAATAGCATTCTGTGGTTCAGTACTACAGCAATACACTTTCACGGATAGAAAACATCATGTATCCCGAATTCATGCAGCACAGTGGGAACAAATCTTTAGTTTACTAATTCGACAAATTAGTTTGCACATTGTGGCCTTGTCATTTTGTTCACCAAGTCCATCTATCATGGCCAAAAGATCTTGTGACTGAAACACTTCGTATCACCAGTATTTTGATCCACTAAATTCATCCATTTGCTAATTTGCGTACCAGTTTCGCGCTAATGTGCATCTCATTATCGCTATAATTAGCCACAATCCGTCTCTCTGATATGCCCCTAATTCTGTCACCCTTTAATGCCTTTAATCTGCAAGGAGTAACAGCTTTAGATGAGATCTTATTCCGTTTTGGTCATAATGGCGACGGTGTGATGGCGTCTGTTTTGGAAATTAATTGTCAGATCCTGTACGTCGTTAGCAAAGGGTGCATTGAGGTGACAGCCTTGTTGTAAATGTTCAAACTTTGGCAAAGTGATGTCGCGGATTACTTAAAATTCTGATGAAACCAACGAAATTGCCCTCAACACTTCAACAATATCATAATTGTTGAAGTGTTGAAGGTGTACTAACTAATTGTTGAAGTGTTGAGGGCGATTGAAATTCTGATGATATCAATGGGGAAATATCGAGTTACTGACTATCACTCTAAAATCAATGTGAGGGTGTTGAGGGTTCTTAAAATTTTGACGAAATCATTATGGAGATTTTGAGAGTTACTCAATAATATGCTATTGTATATTCACGAAAGTGTTGTTGAGGGTTATTTAAAATTCGGATGTAACCAATGTTGGGATATTGAAGGATTTATTTTATACCATATTTATTGTAGTAGTTTGGAGCATCCTTAAAAAACCTTTTAAAAATCGAATCATGTTAGCCAGAACCAGTCATCTCTGTGGAAATTAGACAGTGCTTTCGATTCCAGTTTGTTAGATGAGCGGAAAAAGCTGTAACTTGAACTTTATCCACCTCTGTAATATTTCCCAGGGTTTTAATCACGCTCAACATTACTAAAGAGAAGTTTTAAGTGACTAATATAATTAAAAATAGTCAACTGCACATGAATAACAAACACTCGTAGTAACAATAACATGGTACTTTCCATGGGGTTTCTCGTACTTTCCAGCCATGAATTGAGCACGGAAAATCAACATTGAGCAATGCAGTGCTACGTCCAATTAAGTAATCAAAGGAACATTAAATGTCCTGGTAGGTGTATGAACCTAATTGTTAGAGTTCCGGGACCGA
>JACJUY010002638.1:21323-31512 GCA_014220935.1 Platorchestia sp. MABIK | reverse complement strand
ATCGATGTTAACTTCGAGTCGAAAAAAGGTGATATATTTGCATCGTCTCTAGAAATCGGAAATAGGAATATCTTTTTGCAGATTAAAAGGATTAAAAAATGAATTTTTGTAAGTAGCGAGACAATGTCTCTACCTGGGAGGTATTTCAGAACAAATGACATTCCCACACACCACGCTTGGAGGTGTAGGTCTGTTCAATTGATAAAAAACATATGTTGTGTTTTAAATACTGATTTTTTTTACGCAAAAGAATTAAAAGAATTCAGAAAGTCTGTAATTTTTTCCGTTTGTTAGGAATAACTATATATGATACGAGTCGAGTAAAATGAATTAAACTTCTTCATTACGCAATGAGACTTCTGAACACCGAAGAATCTAAAGCTCATTCTAAATTCTAATTCTAATTTAGATTCTTGTAAAGAATCTAAAGCCTAATCGAACCTATTTTAAGCTAACCTATCCCAATCGCGATTACTATTTTTTCTTCTTGCGTCTACCAAGGCAAGAAGTGTTTCGAGTGTATCCGTCTTTGTTTTTTCCGGTTAGCACGCAATGGATCAAGAGAGCTTCGTTTACTGTAAGATTAGCTAAGTTAGCAAATGTTATGTTTGCACAAAATAAAGTAGGTTAGGATCGGTTGGGAAAACATGAAATATTGTTGTCTAAATTTTTACATCTAGTGTTTATTAAAAGTTAATAATGATGATGTAAACGCTGGGAAAAATCAAAACAAAGTTGTATGACTATCAATGGGTAGAAATTTATGTATATAAATAATTCCATGTCGTGGACATGATTATTTCATGCTATGCTCATCCCTTGGTGACATCATCGGAAAATTCAGATTCTGTAATCCAATTTTCTTAACACTGAGGTTCAATATCAACATTTATTTCGGGCTTTACGCTTGGCTAACAGCATCCAGCATTATGCATCACCGCACCATTGTTCCAGAACAGTTCGTTTCTCCCCACTTGTGACCATCAGCACAATGGAGCACTCTGCAGCCAATGGATGCAGTGCTCTCATGCGGGCTCAAAAGGATGCACTTGACAGAGCATCAATGACTAACATGAGTTACATATACCACCTCTAACCAACCCTAAATAATAAATGCATGCTCAAAAGGATGTACTTGAGGTAATGACTAACATGAGTTGCATTTACCACCTGCAACCAACCCTACATAAACTCGTAAAGGCCCAAAATTATTTATTAAAAAGAAAGCAGCCATTTCCGCTTATCCCGCTAACGTAACTCATGTCAATAATTGTTCTCATTGAACAGAATCCTTTCCAGCTTGTGTGAGGTTACATAAGTCACGGTAGAGGAAACAAGGTAGGGTCATTTCTATGGGGGAAACTACATTTCTTTTTGTTCGAGTTGCCAATAGAAAGACTTTATTTCAAACAAACCTTATGATGTCACCAAAACCCAGTGTCGTTGGCCAAATGTGGAGACGGATTTGGGAGTAGCAGTGCCACCAGATGCAATTTGAGCGCTGCTATTGGTTCGTGGCCGTGACGTCAGCAAAACCCCACCATCAACGAAAAAAATACTGGTTTGACCCTACTTTGTTTCCTCTACCGTGACACAAGTATAGCTGGAGGTGGGTAATGCTTTTGCGACAACCCTTCTATCACTTGAGCCATAAATCCTAACGCACCTTTTCCCATGTTCCCTTATTGTCCGCTTCTGATCCCCTTAAATTAGTCTTCATTATTAGTTTCTGTTTGATTTCGATCTGCCACTACTGAAGTTTCTACTACACACAATTCTGCTACTAGAAGAAACGATGCTGTTCCTACCGTAATTGAAATTTATAGGCCAAGAGAACTGCAACAGTTGTTATTGGGACTACTACTGCTACTTCCTGTAATATTGATGCTTCCACTGAGGGTATTTTGTCTATTACTAGACCACGGCCATTTGTGCAACTCGCGGTATTTCTGCTGCTGTAACATTTAGCGGCATAGACGATCAATTTAACTGTCAATATCATTGACTCAAGATATTGATGAGATTTTTTGTTGCCCACAAAGTCAATTAATTGACGGTCCTCAATCAAGCCCACAGACGATCAATTAAATTGTCAATATTCATCATTGTCAATTATATTGACAATAAAATTGATCGTCTATGGGCCGCTTTAAAGTCTTGACTGCAAAACCATGGCCTATATAACCAATATCACAACCGTTGTTCCTGCTACACGTATCTATGATACTACTGCAGGCCGAAAATTTTTTAGGGTCTGATTCTCAGACTCTGTCTCTCTCTACCTCAAGTTATCGTTCATAGTGGCGTAATGAACACGTTCAAAAATCATCATGACCATTACTGGTTGGAGGTTGGAATACCTTCCAGTGTATGTACTAAAAATCCTAATTGAGGTTTGACCGAAACGCGAGAGATAATTTAATTGAAAAACCATAAAGATTGATGCGTAATTGACTTCGCTATAAGAGAACCTGTTTTTGTTTACGTATTTATAAAGTTTTTTCTAATTTACCATTTTAAACAACTTGCTTATACAGGCAATAGGTAAAATTATTTATCATTTATAGAACTGTTTAATGCACAGGTTGAGGTTTAACTACTGGTGGGCCCGACTATGTCCAATGACTTCAACTGCGTGCTATGGAAACTTTATTTTGCGTTATGGAAACCTTATTTTGCGTTATGGAGACCTTTTTTTGCGTTATAGAAACATTTTACGTTATGGAAACCTTGTTTTGCGTTATGGTGACCTTATTTTGCGTTATAGAAACATTTTACGTTATGGAAACCTTGTTTTGCGTTATGGTGACCTTATTTTGCGTTATAGAAACATTTTACGTTATGGAAACCTTGTTTTGCGTTATGGTGACCTTATTTTGCGTTTTGGAGACCTTGTTTTGCGTTTACAATTTCCTATAATGTAGAACAACCAACATAAACAAACACTATATCGAATTTTAGTATTTTAGTATTTGGAATTTTAGTTTAGTTTAGTATGAAAAGATGAAAAAAAAATTTTTATTATTTAATGATTTGAAATAACATTCTTTACGTCATAAAGGAAAGAAAAAAATCACTGCTTTCATCTCTCCTTTCGACGATATCTTCCGTCGAAAGATATCGCAGATAATTCAAAATACATTGCCTTGTTTTCTTTTAGATCGGAAGCCAAACTGTTCATCATAGAGAAAAGATTTATATTCAAAGCATGGGTGCATCTCTTTGTTAAAAAAAATTTCAAATATTTTACTAAAAGTTTCTTAATTATTGATTTTATTTTTAATTATTACAACGCTCTTGGTTCTGCCTTATCTGAAACACGAATAAAAGAACATGTAACCGTTCTGTAGTTGCCGATGGCGTGAAAAAGATTCCCCAATCATGGAATCACGCTCATGTTAAATTGTTAATGTCGCACGTTAAAGCATCCTTGTGTGGGAAATTTCTCTATTGTGAGTGAGACTGTTGCCCTTTCTAAAAACACCATTCTTACCAAAAGTGGAAAAAATATCAGTAGTAATGATGGTCGTCAGTCACGTTTGAAAATGAAACTGGTGGTCCTTTGATTCTCACTCCTCTTTTTACTCTACTTCAACTATGATGCCTGTGCGTGGTTGAGGTGTTAAGGTTTGAAGCTTGGGGAGCAGCCCCAGAAGGCACTTTTCGGTTTCTTCATATCCCTATGCTCGCACTCTGTTTCGGTTATTTTAAATCTCTCTTATTCTTTTTCTATTACAAATTGTATTGCTAAGTACCGTAATAGAGGTTACCGCTACCACCACTATCACTAATACCACAAATACTTGGCATTAGTACCATTACTGATACTTCTACCACCACTTCTGTCATCATCACTACTGCTACTACCAGCTACATATTCCTAGAACCTCATGAAGTATGTCATAACAATCACAACATTTAATGACGAGGGACACTTCCTCATTAACTGGAAACCATCTCCTGCATTTTCCTAAGCTCATAAACAACAACCACATCACCCGAAACTTTAGAAATGACCTAACGTCAATAACAGAGCCACAAGCACAATTGCCTGAATGTGACCACAATCTTTTATATTTCCCTAAGCTCTTAAACAACAACCACATCACCCGAAATTTTAGAAATAACCTACCGTCAATAACAGAGCCATAAGCACAATTGCCTGAATGTGACCGCAATCTTTTATATTTCCCTAAGCTCTTAAACAACAACCACATCACCAGAAATTTTAAAAATAACCTACCGTCAATAACAGAGCCATAAGCACAATTGCCTGAATGTGACCGCAATCTTTTATATTTCCCTAAGCTCTTAAACAACAACCACATCACACGAAATTCTAGAAATACCTTACCGTCAGCAACAGAGCCGCGAATACCAGCGCAGGAATTCTGAAGAACTGATCACCACCCGACATAGTTGAGCGTTTCACGAGTTTCACAGACCGAATTTCGCAGCCAGCCACTCCAGTGAGATGAAATACACCGACTGAAACCACATCCAGAACGGACAGCGGCTTGTCATACTCTTGTGATCCGGTTATCAATTAAGGCAGGTGCCCTTTTGTGTGTCCACAAGTGTCTATTGAGTCAAACAACCGCTTTCCAGGTAAATTGGGCGGGCGCAGGCTTTCCTGACGTCACTTACGGTAGCGTTTGCGGATGTCGCAATCACGGCAGCGTTCCTCTACGTCACTAAAATGACAGCGTTCCACTATGTTACTTCATCTGCAAAATGACAGCGTTCCTCTACGTCACTTCATCTGCAAAATGACAGCGTTCCTCTACGTCACTTCATCTGCAAAATGACAGCGTTCCTCTACGTCACTTCATTTGCAAAATGACAGCGTTCTTCTACGTCACTTCATCTGCAAAATGACAGCGTTCCTCTACGTCACTTCATTTGCAAAATGACAGCGTTCTTCTACGTCACTTCATTTGCAAAATGACAGCGCTCCTCTACGTCACGTCATCTGCAAAATGACAGCGCTCCTCTACGTCACTTCATCTGCAAAATGACAGCGTTCCTCTACGTCACTTCATCTGCAAAATGACAGCGCTCCTCTACGTCACTTCATCTGCAAAATGACAGCGTTCCTCTACGTCACTTCATCTGCAAAATGACAGCGCTCCTCTACGTCACTTCATCTGCAAAATGACAGCGCTCCTCTACGTCACTTCATCTGCAAAATGACAGCGCTCCTCTACGTCACTTCATCTGCAAAATGACAGCGCTCCTCTACGTCACTTAATTTCTAAAATGGCAGCGTTTCCTTACTTCACTTGAATCGCAGCGGTCCCATACGTCACTTAAATGGCAATGTTCCTAAACGTCATTTTGATGAAACCGTTCGCCTGCATCACTTAAATGGTGGCCTTCCTCTACGTCATTTATTTCGCAGCGTTCCTCTACGTTACTCAAATGGCGGCGTTCCTTACGGTATTTCAATGGCAACGTTCTCGTACGTCACAATTCATGACAGCGTTCTCATGAGTCAATAATTTCAGAATTCTCGTGAGTCACTAATGGCTGCGTACCCGTTGAAATAGAAGTGCAGTGAAAGTCAGTTTACGCGTAAATACGGATATTCAAACTACAATGAGAAATGGGCGAGTTCTTTTGTGTTTTCGATATTATAGGTACACAATTTTGGACGTGATATAACAGCCTCAGCTTGTCAAGTGGAAAAACAGACTGAAATTTTTTTAAATTCAGACATAAATAATCTTGAAAATGATTCCGTCGTAGATCATAACAAGAAGGTAATGGAACTAGTGAATTGTAAATTACTACTGATTTTACGTGAGAAAATCTATTGCACTTTTTGAATATCCTTGACGAAAATGAAGTCGTTTGTCTGAACGGGGTTATATAGTTGCGTCACAGAAGAAAAGACTTTCTCAGAAAATATTCTATCGAGAAAAAGTCTTTTTTTTAGCCGAAAGTATAATTTTTGCAGACTAAAGACTTTATTTCCTCCAGGGATTTTCAAAAATCTTTATTAGGTGCACCAAGGCATTTTATTAAGGAAGTTTTTTGTCACTTTGTAACGTGTTAGTTTCCTTAGATCACTGAGGGAAGTTAGTGTGCCGTGGGAAAACCGTGTAGCTGCAAAAACAAATATTAATGGGATTTAAAAATGAGTTTTGTAGAGCCAGTTCCTGAATCAAACGTTTGAAGGTTGTAGGAGACAAAATCTGAGGAGGATGTTGGGGGGAATCGTTGAGGAGACAGACGTTTCGAGGGGACAGATCCTGGGCCTGACTCACAAATTCAAGGATAGAAGTCTAAATTTTAGTCAACATCCTCACTCGACGTCGGATGTAGCATAGTCAAATTTTGCAGAACAATTTAAAATATCCCTGCCTATAGTTTGAGATTGAGGCAATAAGTCATTGTTAGAAATTTGGAAAGAGTTAACCATCACTTCGGAAAATTACTTTTCTTATAGCCTCATTTTGTGGTGAACGATTAATTTAAAATGGCCATCACCGTGTCATTCGAGGTACATGCTAGACAAAACATCGGTACATCCCCTCGCGTAGACAATGATTATCGTGCTCCCATTTCTGTGCAATGGAACAAAGTTTAACGCGAACTTAACCTTTAGTTAGAAGGCAGGTCAATGAATGACGAAATCTTTTGACAAAGTTTTCTGCTACACATCTTTAGCAAATGTAGCTCATTTAATTTTCATCTTTGACCACGAACGAATGCATCACTCGTAGCAATATATCCTGTAACAAAATGAAACAAACTAAACAACAGGACAAACGAATCGTCGTTCCTGACTCGTTCGACAATGGCCTTAACTCGAGGTTCATGCCAGGCGGACCTCGCATGTGCATGATTACCCTCCTATTGAAGGTCAGGAAAACGTAGTAAATTATCTGGACGAGAACAACTCCTATAATCGCAATGATAACCGTTACAATACCTCTATAATTAGAGTTCCTGTAATTCAATCCTACACTGCGCATCTTTTAGATTGAATAACCCCACATAGTGATCAGATCTTTTAATTCTAAAGAGAATTGAATTCAGAAGTCCTTTTCAGCACACTAGTTGACGCTGTCATGAAGTCCAAGAAGTCAGAATCTTTGTTGGTACACTATACTGATAGACTGCACTTTCATAGGGGTCTCGTTTGCTCTTTCATATGCAAAGTCAAATCTATTCCGTCAGTACCAGAAATAAAGTAGAAAGCAAATAAATAAAATGAATAAATTTTCAGGTTGTCTCAAGCTCTGAATTTCTTAACAGTTCGAACATTCTCCCAGAAAGCATCCTTCACAGCGAACACGTTCAAAAATCGTCTCAACCATTACTGGGATGAAATTAAATGTTCCTGTATTTTAAAGCTCTAAATCGAAAGCTGGTTAGAATTCCGGAAAAAAATACCTACGTGAGTAACTTATTAGGCTTTACGAGAATCCGTTTTATTATGTTCTTCGATTGGTTGGTTATTTTCTTTGAATGCAGCGTCAGATGGAATGTTGATTTTCGTATTATTTTGTCCGACCGAATTTTGTTCTTTTAGCAATCCTTTCAATAGGATATTTGGAATCCGCTGCCCCCAGCCTCATTTGAGAGAAGCTAAACTGATTTACTGTAATTGAATAATTCCTCTATTAAAAAAGTTTAATTCAATTCTTAAAAAAGTTTAATTCAATTCTTAAAAAAGTTTAATTCTTTTATTAAATGAGTTTAATTCATTTTTTAAATATTGAGATTGAATGATTCATTTCAGTCATCGTTAGAAAGTAATAATTTTTGACAATCGTGTGAAGGCCATCAGTAAAGGCGTAATTTCAAGGCTATCATTTATACGTCCATGTTCAGTTTTGTCAGTATCATCATTTACATATTTAGCCTCAGCGTTCCCACCCTTCTCCCGCTTCATAGATTAACAGCGTGATAAGTTACTAAACTGTCGAACTCATCAAGAAATTTTAAATTGAAGGTGTACCGTGTAAAACAACAAGCAGACGCAGTTTATCAACGTAGCAAGAATTCATGGTGTACCGTGTATAACAACAAGCAAACATACTTCAACAAACGATCGGTTATCTCTCAAAATTGGACATTATGACTTTGAATGTTGTGCCTCATCTGCAATGTTGTTCCTCCAATTGCGACTATGCTCCACATTTAAACAATTTAAACAATTCAAACAATTGATGACGACTGATTCCCTCATTTAATCGCAATAAATTAAAGAACACTTAATCTATGAGCCTGAAAACTAAATGTTAGGATTTTACACATTTTTAAACATCATACGGAATTTTTTATCACTCAAACACACAATATCACAGATGTTCTGATGAAAATTTACCAGCATTGGATTCTACTCAAAACTGCTACCATCTTCGGACCACTATTGTGACGTCATTGCTAAGTTGCCACGCTCAGGAGCAGGCATGGAGATATTTGTAGGAGGATTGATTTTACTTTAATCAATACACTTTTTCGGCATGAATTTCATCTGTAACATTTGAACGCATAATCAACGGGTTTTCATAAATAGTTCTGATGGAAATTAGACTGATAAACGTATTTACCCAATTGAGTAGTCATTATTCACTTTAATCAATACACATTTTCATCATGAACTTCATCTGTAACATTTAAATGCATAATCAACATATATTCATGAACATATAATAGAAATGTATACGTGTACACTGTACTAAATTTCTTGTAGCCTCCATTTCCATCAGTGAATAAATTTACTATAAATGATGATCACGTTGTAAGTCCTGTGAGCTGAGACAGAAATATGACACGAAATTGACTTACAAATTTTCAAAAAAAAAATCAGTAATTATTGCGCTCCCTGACGCAAAAGAGCCACAAACGTGTGCTTTTGCAGCACAATTAAAAATCTCTGCCATCATCGGTCTCTGTGTTAATGGTAAGCGAGTGAATTAACTTGTTGACTCATTTAGGGAGTTTTGAAAAGGTATTTTTAGCGCAGCTGTTTGAATCTCTCGTAAATGAGTGGGAAATGTGTGGCGCAGGTCAACACAGCTTGGACGATGAGCACAAAATGCAGACTATTATCAACTGTTAGCTGGCACAAATCGTAACTAATTTACTTCATGAATTGCCGTTAAAAATTGCTCTTCATTTTAGCTTCTGCTGACCTATGTAATTTTAAAGTTGGTCAATGGAATCCATTCAAAACCGGATGGAATCGTTAACTCTTTGAACCGTGTCGTCTCTTATGCAGTGCAGAAATGCATCGAGAATTTGGCTTAAATTTTAGATTTTGAAGAGAGTTTTGTTAACTTTTCTTCGAAGATGTTTATGAAACGTACCTATAATTATTGATAAATGCAGAAAAGCTCCGAAAAATTACCAACCGCACCATAAAAATCTACTTCCGGTCTCCTAATTGTTAATTATAGTCCAGCAACCATTCGTCCATGAAGAGAAAACAATGACATGTTACATTGCATTTTACTAGAAGAGGAAGGTTTGTTTCCAGTAGGTGCATGGTGACAGAGCGAGAGCGGAGTGTATGTCAGAATGCCCATTCAAAGATGCACGCAGCCGATTCGAATTTCTTGTACTTCAAATTGAAATTCAATTGAAATTCTTGGTAACTCAATATACAAATATCTCGTTTTTAATCGTCAGGTTGTGAGAAAACTCAACTTATGTAGATGAAAATTCAGCACTCTGAATAAACGTAAAGGGCAAGTTAGGCATTCCTTACTCACCACAACAGTAAATTTTTATAGAGTTGTGATTATTAAGCGCATTGTTTTACAAACTTCACCCAGTGATGAATTCCATGAGGTTTGAAGAACGCCTTTAGCTCTTTGCTGTTCCTATGCTCAGCATATACTGAGTTGGAACACATCTTGTGTGTAGATTCCCCCGTTTTCTAAAGCCCATTCTAAGTTGTCCCTTCTCTTTGCTTTTTTGAGATCGCCTTTGTTGGGGCTAGGGAATCCTAAACTAAGTAATACAATGGTAATGATGTAAAAGCGTAGAAGTTTGGCATTTTGTTTTAAAGGGTCGAAAAGTAAGCTTGGTAAATGATTTCAAACTTCAGAAACTCGTTGAAGCTCACACAAGTAAAAGAAATAAATGGGGGACCATAAAACTAATAGAACATGTGAAAATTAATCATATGTTTCTAGTGTTCGTGCACATTTTCAGTAAATATCTCCAAAGG
>JACJUY010002637.1:19223-89296 GCA_014220935.1 Platorchestia sp. MABIK | reverse complement strand
TCAATTTCAATTAAAGTATACACTAAAAATAAAGCTCTCCTGTAGCACAAAATTAATCAAATCATGGAAATACCGACATCAAATTCATTTCTCCGAACGTCCACGAAATAGTTCATTTCTGTTCAATGAGAATCAAATAAGATACATTGAACATAAAACGTGTCGCTAAGAAAAGAGTACATTTATTCCATAGCAGATTGTAAACAATACCGAACAAACTCACTGCAAAAAGAGCTCCAACAAACCACGAAATATTCGGCCTAAGTTCAAAAGGAGCATTCTTTTACGGACTTTTTATCGGTCCTGTAAGACCCAGACAGGTTCGGCAAACCGGTAGAGGTTGATGCCACTTAGTTCAGTTCAAAGTCAAAGCGAGATCTAAGAAAAAGAAAAGAAAGGATGCGAGCCGAAAGGAGATAGGAGCAAACGACACAGGGTGCAGCGGCCACGGACGGACTGCAAAATTTTCTAGCTGATGCACATCCAAATTTAAAAAGAACAACTTACGTCTAAACTCAAATTTAAAAGAAGGGCAAAACAAATTCGTTTGAGGATCGAATCTTCCATCGTTAAATCTAAATCACACAATGGTTCCAAAAATGAATTTATAGATTAGAATTAGCAAATATTTTTGAAAATTATACATAATAGAAAATAGCACTGCACTTTGAAAGTGGCAACATTTCAAGCAAGAAATTTAACCAACAAAAATAGTAATACACAGTACTTTCTCGCTTCATGATCTATAGTTCCTACATTCTACCAATCTATCTTACTAAAGGCCAACATTAAAAGCGCGTCAGGTTAATTTGATAAAATCATCCCTTTTAGTTCAAATAAATTGGAAACGCAAGGCTGCCAGAGGCAACAATCTTCCGCCAAAGAAAATAAATCATTTTAAGGTAAAGAAATTATTTCCATGACCTCATGTTTACCAGAACTTGGAAACTTTTTTCAAAAAAAGCCAGCAAGATATTTTTAGGATCTTTCCGGCACAGAACTGCCAAAAGCGACGGATGGAACTGCAACGTTGACAGCAACATTACTTCAGACAAACTGAAAGTCATACTGCAGAGTCAAAACGATCACGGTTATCAAACAGTGAGCAAAAAATTCATGACCAATTCGTTATGAACAGCCCAGTTCAGGTATGTTCAGGTAAATGAGCACACACGAACATACAAGAGTGACAGTGCGGGAAAACTCACTAAATACGTACACCATGACGAAAACAAGTGAAAAAGATTCAATGGTTAGAATCAGACATCGATATACTGAAAAGGACATATTAATGCAGGAAAATAAATTATGTCATTCTAACTGATACATTTTTCGTTTTGAGCTCTGTTCCCCGGCCACTCAACAAAATAAGCATTAAAAATCCAAGTCAATTACGCAAGCTAGAAGAATTTTTTGCACACTCACTTAGCCATTTCGTAAAAAATTAATGTCGACTAATTTTCACTCCGAAAAGTAACGCACATATATGAGATAAAAGCGTAAACGCGAGAAATACATCAAGAATTTTTTCAACTGATCTCGCACTTCATTTCTAACTCGCAGCGGAGATCAGAGCACAATTAAAAAACTGCCAATAATTTTTTCCACACAATGGTCAAGACACTAAATTACCTTTCACTCGCTGCCCTACGCGTAAAACTGGTGCCATGCTTCGGACGATCGGCAGCAGGTGTGTAAAATGCAGTTTCACAATCACACTATCAACTAACCGTTGAATGATTTAAATCAAAATAATGTGAAAAAATTTCCACTAGAACTACCAGTTATGTATCTGAAATTTACAAGGTCATGAACGACTTTCATAGGTGCAAGGTCTGTAATTTTCGCATCAGCGCGACAGGGAGATTACTCGAGCATTACAGTAACAGACGGCAAATCTACAACATCGCACCAATCAAAATTAAACTGCGACTCTATTCGTCACTCAAGGAAGCGAGTGTGACTCTTGAAAGCAAATTTACCCTCACTTGAAGTTAGCCATCAACAGAGGTTTATTAATTGCTGTTCCACGTAACAGTCACGACCATAGTATCCTTGGAAACAAATTTCACTTACATCATCACACCTAAACATTCTATTCAAGGTTCAAGGACGCACAGTAAGCTGATAATATATCAAATCACACCATTGTTCACGGCTTTCAATAGAAGAGCGCCAGTTGTGAAGCACTCTTTCAGTTGCTTCATTATTCACAAGTGCAACACATACTCCGCGTGGCGCTTGCAACTTGCGTATCGTGAGGTTGAAATAAGCAATCCACGAAAAATATCATGCTGACTGTGAGTCACAGCATCGGAATTTGCACACCGGCAGAGAAGAAACTCTAAAATAATTGCAGAATGAGACATCTCTGATGGACGTGGCGTGGAGCCATGCGGATACATAGCAGCACATCTAACCTCCTCCTTCACAGGCCAGCGGTGCACTGTCTGACTGCCAGGCTGTGCCAGCGGCGTTCTGCACCTCTACCTGTCGAGTGTTGAGTCAGTTGACCGGCGAGGGCCAACCGCAGCTGCAGTGGCCACACTACTTACAATTGCCAAAATTGAAGCGACGACTAAAGCTGAAGCGATGATGAAAACTGAAGCGATGACGAAAACTGAAGCGATGACGAAAACTGAAGCGATGACGAAAACTGAAGCGCTGACGAAAATTGAAGCGACGACTAAAATAATTGAAGCGACGACTAAAATTGAAGCGACGTCGAACGTTTCATGAAATACTTTCGGATCCGCAATTTAGCACATAAGCAGCATTCAATAATAATCACGCACTTAAAGACAATAAATTGGTACGTGATTCGACGAAAGCGAAAATTCCAAATGCATTACCTAAGTATTCATCTTAGAAAGCCTTTAACGACATAACATGTTAATGAAATCACCTCAACAGGTTTCAACTCAATGAAAGAAGGCTGTTGAACGAGATTAATTTTTGGGGGTTAGGTTAGATAAGTTAGTTCAAGCCTTGCTAACTATAACAAATATGTTTCCAATAGAGGAAAAAGAAAGGTACTATTCAATATAACATAACGGGAACTGGGAATTTATACACAAGGTGTTCAACACCTAGCACACAGAAATGGCAAGACTGGGAAACATTTTTGAGAAAAGATATAAGTTGAAAAGGAAAATGACAGTCGCTGAGAATTAAGCAGCAGTGAACCGAAAAAAAGACGGTTCGTAAAAAATCTGTTCGATTTCAGCGAAAAGAAGGCCTACTTAACCTCCAGCTAGAGAATACCGCCAAACAGAAACAGTAAAGAGGCCATACCACAGCATTGGCAATGAAAAATAATCACGCAAACCAGACATCAACGCCGAAGCAATATGTTGCAGCGACCGAAACCACACATCTACTGAATAGTGAGAAAAAGAGCCAGTGTCATGAAATTCCCCTAACTTCTTTCCCCGGGGTAACAGTGAATGCAATATTACATAATATGCATACAGGCTCCGTTGGTAACGCACCACTTCTACACCAATACCGCCAATCACGGCTGTTTGAGTAATATTGCCCGAAGAGAACGTCATGTCAATTTGAGGCAGTCAGCCAACGGCTTCACTACTTCGATTTGTACTGTATGTTAGGAACAAATATTCATTTTTATCGTATTAACAATCAACAAAATACTTTTAATGTATCTTAAGTAAGATGGATTCTCGATAAACGACACTCTAAGCCCTTCAATTAACAACTTACATTTTAAACCAACAACTAACGATGAAAAAATGATACCTTCACTTTAGTACATAAATACAATTAGAAAGAGTCGACAGTTTTTAAAAACTTCAAGTCGAGCTTAAAAACCAGCCGTCGTGTATTCATTATAACAAAATGAGATAGTTTAGTCATCCAGAAAAAAAAGTGCGTGCAACCTTAGAAAAAAATTTGCGAGATCCTCAAATTCAATAGCTATTTTAATTTAAATGCCACAGAACTTTTACACAGGCAAAATCTAGAGCACTGATTGATGACGGACGACCAAGAACGGAGGAACGTCTCAGTAAAAATAACGGTGCCTTTTGAGAGGCGTGACGTGGCAGAAATTCTTGAGACCCATGTCGGCAAACAGTCGCTTGAGTTAGCAAAAAAGACTTTCGAAATGTAAAAAAAAATGAGAAAAACGTGAAGTAAAAAATAGTAACACCAAACATTGAAGGCTCAGAACTAGACCTAACAACTTCCGCAACAGCAAATGGACTTGCGAATTCGTTAAAGGATGTTTTCATCATATAAGCATATTGAAGAAACTCTTAAAAACTTTCGATATCGTTTACGATTGATGAATAACAAATTTTGATTCATAAATATAAGATACAAACATGACCAAGTGCCAAACGAATGCTGAAGAGAAGCATTGAACTACGTACCTTGGCATTTGATCAATGACTTTGCTCATCGCTTCTTAACTTCTGCTCTATTTAAATTCTTTATAAGTCCAACAGTCAAATCTATTCTTTAATGAACGTGAATGTGGACCATTTCATGGATCGATTCTATCCGTGGAGCAGCGCAAATGCTATTCTAAACTCTTGTTTTTGGCCTCTGTGTGAAGTCCCTTTCCCTTCATAGCTTTTTTTATGGATGACTTGTTATGGAAAATTAAAATGACTTGACAAACACTGGATTTTTCTGATTCAAATTTAATAGACATTTAACAGAGTGATGAAGATATTAGAAATATTATAGCAGGTTAATAGACATTTGCAGAATTAATTTACCTGCAAACAATAAAATACTCGAAATTGATGTAAATGAAATAGGAATTTATGCAAACATGATCATTGAAAGCTTGAAGAAATATTTTGTGAGGAAAAAATTACAGACTTAAAAGATATTTTATGTATCAATTATAAGTTCGCAAATCAATAAACGACTTAAAGTATAGAAGTTACAGGAGAGTAAGCTCTTTCAATCTAAGTAAAAGCGAAGTTTCTTGAAAGCAAGTTCATTTATGCGTAGCAGATATGAATAAAATACTAATTCCGACCATGTTTAGCCTACATGTTTACTTGCCCCGTACAAAATATCGCGTGTATCTCGCAAACTATTAAGTAATCCATGAGAGCAACAGAAATATCTGGAGTGGATGGAAACAAACGCTCACTCAAATTTTTTTAACGTCTGTTCAAATCATACCAAGATGAGTCATGATGAGTGCGAATTAGTTACCAGAAGTACTCCGGACTCAGCTGAAATAATTTGCCGATTCTTTAATTGATGGGCAACAATTTGGCATGCGCCAGATTTTTAGCACACAGAAACATATCGACAACGAAGAATAGCCTCCAAAATTGAACACTTCCAGTGCGCAACGTCATGTCTGACTAGCCCTCAATAGAATTGACCTACTTCACGATAAAATGGATACCTCCTTTCATGCTGTAGCGCTCTATGTATAACATCCTGTTTTCCTACCAATTTATCCCTAATGCTAATTAACATTGAAAAAAGAAACAGCTTCCGACTACAAAAGCCATCAAAAGATTGAAGGTAACCTCAATACTGAGGTCGTCTTTGACTTGCGCAGTGATGGCACGGATCGTCGACAAGTAAGAGGGATCGCGACATGAAGTTCCACTCACGATGGCGTCGCGACTCCCAAGTTGGCGTTGCAACACATTCGAAGAGAGCACGACTGTCGTGAGGGCAGATCCAATTACTGAAGAGGAGAGCCCATGAGTTTCAACACAATGAGGAAATTGCGTCCCACGTTAGATAAGGAATTGATTTTGAAACTCGTCGCAGTTTCGCTCGAACGAATCGTGGAAATCAAAGCCCATTTAATTTTCTGGAACACATGAGTGTGAGACGAAATGGTTTGCTCCCTCTTCCTTTTTCATTTGCAAAGTTGTACTTGAGTAAGTTAGGTTCAAAGAAATAATTCCATGAAGAATAGATAGTTACCAAATTGAAAACAAAAGAGAATAAGAGGCAATAATCAAACAAACACAAAGACTAAAATGCACCGAATAAAAATGAGGCAAAATGCAGCTAACCCGATTGCAATCGAACAAGTACGCGGAAAGAAAAAAAAAGAAGTCAGGCGACTGCCACTGCACCACCGCAAGCAAAGCGACGGACCAATCACTGCGCCTCAAGCAATAGTGAAGGTCGTGGCCATGAGCGGGCGATTCAGTGAGTAGCCACGGTAACAAAGGAAACAAATTACGACTGTCTAACATAGGCACGTCATTTTCTGCGTCAGCAATTTATAAGTGAAAATACGGCGGCCGTTTACTCGCTGTACTGTGCGAGGAACACAAAAATGTTTTAAATACTAGAAGTTACTTGAAACCTTTCTACAATTTCAAGAAAACTTTGCGTAAAAAATTACAGGAAAGAAAATTACGCGGTTAAATATGCACCAAGTGGAAAAAAAATTGCTAAGAAATAAGAAATTTGAAGGATGTGCGAAACAAAATCAGTTTTATCATTTTCAATTTAATTGAACAAAAAGATCTCTTTGACCACATTCTCCGTTAGAATTACAGTTCATTGAATTTATTAAATAACAAGAAAAAAGGTTTTCCCGGAACTTTTTTGCATGGTTGCGCACTCGTGTGTCTTCGATGAGAAAGTGCAAAAATTCTGATTAACCGTTTACTGCTCACTGCTCACACAACATCCAATTGTAAACATAGAAACACTGAAGTCCACTTTAGGCCGCTAACAATTATTTGCCTTAAAGCACTTTGAGAGTGCACTTCCACAAAATGTTTTTTAAAACTCTCTAGGGAATATAATATTTAATCTAGAATCGACCCCATATTTCTGGGTATTAAATTTTTCCCGGGTTACTTGTCCACAGTTTGGGATTATACATTTCAAGTATTTCCAAAGTGCTATGAGAAAACCAATCTAATTATTTTTGCTAAACGTAATTTCTAAGTCAGACTCTTTGATTACCGTAAAGTCTCAAATTCATTCACTCTAGATAAAAATGAGAAATTAGAAAGCAACTTCGACAAATGCCTTGATGCCATCATAACGTGATAGGGCTTCAATTGTAAATAAATTCAATTGTAAAAGTACTTCAAATACAAAGCGTACATTTTCTCGAAATAAACTTAGTAAAAAAAATTATTCAAAATTTTTAATTACATTTTATCCTACATGAATTGAGTGCCAGTTTGTCGAGACACATGTGCCAAATTGGAATTAATCAGGTGACTCAAAAATATTTTTGTTAGCCATAAAAACTATTTTCTTTTGCAAAAAATTATTTTCAACGAAAGTTATTTAGGGATAGACTATGAAAGAGGATAACCACGGAATTTTTTCTATGCAGAATCAGAGAGACGAAAACCTCGTTACAACACAATGAAGATGAATTTCTTAAAAAAATATATTTCATATGCAAAGGAGTTTGGTATTTGTTCACCACGGGACACTAATTGATTTTCTGATTTTTGTTGCTTGTATAATGGTAATGAGATCGAAATAAACTACTTTTCTTCTTTGCACTTTCCGTCGTAAACGAGTACTTAACGGGTTAGAGCGGTAGGTTATTTATCGCATTTCTAGTCTTTCCAGCGGGAAATTGAGGGGAGACTCCGACCGAATCTCAGTTCCGACAGCTCCAATGCGCTCGAATGAACGTTAGATTACGTCATGTTACGTTAGGTTGGGTTAGGTTAGATTTGTTGTTACGTTACGTAACCGTTATAACTCGTTAAATACTCATTTACGACGGAAAGTGCATAGAAGAAAAGTTGTTTATTTTGATCTCATTACCATTATCCAAGCAACAAACATTAGAAAATCGATTAGTGTCCTGTCATAAGCATTAACAAAGAGTTTATTTGAAAAGTTGTGTTGATTTTAATGTAATCATTTGACTGTAATTGAGAATTTGATTCACAAATTTAAGCCAATATACGAATAAAAATATCACTACAACGGAGAAAATAAAGAATAGTTCTCGACCACTACTCAAATAACTGAATATACATATTCAGTTGAAAAATTATTTCTCCTACGGGTAATTTACCAGCAGTTAAGCTTAGATGAAGGTCAATATTTCACAATTAGCATAATAGAATAACCTCAAACTAAAAATTAGGCCTTGATTAAAATTTCAGGTAACGTATATCTACTTCAAAAAATTTTAATATTTTCCACAAATGACTATTGAGGCAAAATACCTAGTTCATTGGATTATCGAATTTAAATATGGGTTTTAAGCACAACGCAATGCATGCACTGTTGAAAAGGAAACTTTTGTGGAAGTTAAGTCAAGATACATTTTAATGCTCACGATGATTCTGAAACAATATTTCTCGATACAGTAAGACTCTTTCACACGTGCAACATAAAACGAGGCTTTAGTTAATGCATCACCATGCATTACTTGTAAATATAAGTTCTGTGGCCATAATTGTTATATTGTCGTTTGGTTTACGAAATTACAGCAAAAACTGGCAAAAAAAATCCCCCGTAACTACAATTTAAGGATAACAGAAATACGAATTAATAGATACGGGTCAAATGTACGATTTGAGTCAAAAAATAAAAATATCTTTCTAATCAATTTATTTTCGTAATATTAGAAGCAAAAACATGGGCTACTTCAAGCAAAGACAAAAAACATTTTGGAATCTGAAGTTTCGTGAAATATTATAAACAGATCGGCAATTTATTGGAGTTGACCAGACCAAGAAAATTACGAGGGGTAATTATAAAGAATTCATAGGCAAATGATTAGATGCTAAATTAACGCAGTAAACGAATACAAAAGCACACCAAACTTACTACAGATTTCAACTCGCAGCACAGATTTGGAACAGTGCACGAGAGCAGTATGACGAGCCATATTTTGAACAGTACATTTCTCCAACACGATTGCGTGAGACTAGGTGCTTCATAAAAATGTAATGCTTCGTAAATTCCTTCATTTGAAAATATTCTACTTTTGATTCTACGAAACCGTCAACAAGATTTCGTTTCCTGTTAATTGAGTACGCTCCGCTTTCGTCACCATTGTTTAGTTCTTCTGTCGTTTGGATCTTAATTGTAACAACATTCAACTTCGCAGAAGATTTCTGAAGGTACGCTTCACGTATGATGACCCAAATAACTGGTGCTGAAAATATTGGAGAACATCTCCTCAAATTCATATTAACCATTTCAGCATGCCATTACCCACAAACAAAAAAAGAGAATTCTAGTAAAACATGAATACCCCTCATGGAAATACTCACCTAACAGCGCCTGTAGTCTTGGATCGAGGCCAAGCCGCGACACGTACTCCATCGAGAGCTGATCACACTCCACCTCTTCAGGACGACGGCCGCGACCATAGCCGATAGTAACCGTGTCCACCCTGAGCCTTACGTCAGGGCTAGGTTCAGAGTTAGGTACGGGACTCGACTTTGAAACTGGCAAGGAAGCAGGCTCGCTTGCTGGAGGCGAAGGCGACGATGGTTGTGATGTGTCGTTTGAGATCGAAGTTTGAGTAGGAACTCGTTCTCCACTTAGAACCTCACCAGACAAAGGCTGAATGATTGCTGGAGTGGGAAGCGGTGAATATGAGGCAGAATTATAGGATGGCACGGGAGAATCACCGATGGAAGAAGTACATTTGACAGGAGAATTTGAGCCCTCTTCGTCACATACATGAGATACAGGGTCATCGACAGTTGAGTGCTCCTTTGTGGATGAGTGAATGCCCTCTTCAGTGACCGTAGCAGGTCTTGCGATCACGGCACCGTCAACGCCAGTAGCTATTGGAGCCAATGAGGTAGGACTAGGAGCCATGGATTCATTAATGCTGCTGGCACGCGATAAGCTGGAAGGAGTCTCAGCGACGCTTGAACTTCTCCTGCACAAAGAATCGGCTACACTCGTAGACCGACTGAGGCTCTCAACCGCGCTCGTGCACCTACTAAACGACTCGTTGGAGAGAGTGTCGGCCGCGCTCACAGTGCGTGGCAGGCCTTCGTGAGCTCCTCTAGTTCTCGACACCAACGGTAGTCGTGCACTATGTAAAGAATCCAAAGAGGCCCGTAGAGAAGACTCAGGACTCGTTTTTGGAGGAGTGTCCAAAGGAACACTTGCTATCGAAGATGACGACCCTTGGTTGGAAGAAGATGCTTGAGGGCCATAAGTTGCCTGCTGCAGTAACGCGGGAGTTGATACAGCTGAAGGCAGTGTCCGGTTGATAGGTGGCTGATAATAACCTGTTGGTTTGTTAGAACGGAGGGCCCTAAGAGCTTCACTCGTAAAATCAACCGTTGTAGAAGTTTGTCTAGCATGACCAGCCCAGCCAGCTTCGTTATTGTTAACATGGTTCTCATTATCGAGAGTTGGAGCCTTAATATGGGTAGAGTTAAAGATGGGTTGGCGGGGGCCGGCGGACGACGAGCCAGCTGAAGAGCTCGAAGACGAAGAAGTAGATGATGCAGAATGTTTCAGATAAGATCCAGATTTAGATTTGGACGACGAAGAAGAAAGTGACGAAGAAAGAGAGGAAGAACCCGATGATGAGTTAGAAGGATAAGATAATGCCATTGTAGAAGAAGACAGCATTGTTGCGGACGACAACGCTGAGTAATTGTTGTTGTAAGAGTTGAGGCATTTTGTGGAAGAGTGATGTGTTAGGGGGTGAACAGAAGAATTCGAGTTGATCGAGTTGCCGGCTCTCGAAGTTCTGATTGGAGACGCCGAAGGCGAAGATGTACGTCGATAACGTCCTTCGAAGCCACTCGACCAATCTTTCTTCTGGGCCATGTACGAGTCCTTGTGGTATGTCCTGGAAAAGAAAAGTACTTTTATGCGGTGGAACGATAAGTGAATAGCGAACACGGCATCAGATACTCTAAAATGCTAAAATAAGCAACGATGATTCAAGAAGCAGTTACTGTCTTAAAAAGCTTCTCCCTGTCTAACAAATTAAGTACGATTCTGATTTGGATCTTGAACTACTCTTTGCTCCTATTTGTCCATGATCATAAGAAAGCAGAATTTCTTTACCACACAAAATATTGTAGTTTTTATAAATAACGCTTATAAAATAACAATTTTTCAACACATAAGCTGAATACCATGTGGTTACGGAGAGTTACTCCGCTAAATTTATGCTGTGAACGAATACAAAAGTAGAACTTGGAGAATAGTAAACCTGAGTAAAGGCAAAAACACAAGCAAAGGTGAAAGATTAAAAGGAACAGAAGAACAAAAACGTCATGTTTGCTCCACTCTTTCTCAACATTTATCCCAAAAGCAAGCGTACAACCTCGAGTCCATGTAGTGCTTGTTTTGGCGTGAACTTTAGCATTGCAAAAAAAAATAATAATTCAGTGATGTCCGAACTCTTGCACTTGCTCTTTGAACAGGCATCAGAAAAACTCAAAAGATCAGACAAATTACAGCACTCACAATAAAAAGCAGCAAACGACAAGATGCGAACGTGATCTGCTAACATCAAGCTCAGTATACGCAATCTCTTTCTGCTCTGCAGGTGTGAACAAAGCAAACTTCGTTAGAAAGAGCACACGTACAGTATGTGTGAATCGTTCGTTGATCTATTTCAGCAGTAACAATGAGATCTTCACACATAATTCGGCCCGACATAATTGTGCGAATCCTATAACGCACCGAAAAAATTGCAGGGAAAAAATATCACGTTGATACAAAAATTAATTCTTCTCGTTTTATTGAAAGGAGATGCTGAAAGCCATTTTTCAAGTTCATCTAATGAAAAGAGGCGACTATTAATGAAAGCTGTCGGTCAGCTTTCGTGCAAAATTTTTGATATCAGGTACAACTTTAAATTTATACTTAACGAATTTTAAACAATAAACGAGTCCTATATTAACTTAGATGCGCCAACCACAAAACATACTAAACTTGCTCACAAAATGCAATTTATTCATCACATCATTTGGACGAGATTCAGATCAGAGTTCTTTATGCTCTAGAAGGAACCAAGAAGTCCATCCAGCCGAGGAGAAGCGCCGAACTAAGGGACTTTCGCTCTCAAAAGCGAGCAAAGACGCTCAACCCGAGCTAATGAAAGAGGCAAGGAGGCGGTCACGGAACACGAGACAGTGACGAAAACGCGTAGCCAAGCACCGAGCTTACTTTCACTGCAACATAGGAGTTTTTGAGTGAAACCACGTGAATTTGGGTAAAAGGGAAACAAGAGCCAAAGAATCACCAGCGCCATCGGAAAAACAAATTTTAACATTCTCGTAGACAAAGAAAGTGAGGGCATCAATTAGATACATGCGATACGACAGCTAAAAAAAACGAAACTACAGGGCATTCAGCGTACAAACGGTGTTTTCGTGTCTCAAACGCAAAATGAAGTCGCGACTCTGGAAGCGTAAAAAAATTGACCTTTCTCATTCCAATCCAATATCTTTGAACAAAGTACTTAAAATGAAAGAGAGACACTTTCACGTGAGGTTTTCTTCGCACCCATGCGCAGTCGAATATTTCTTGGTAAGGGAAGAATTTCTTAAGACATTCTTTTAATCATGTACAACTGAGGAATGTGGAGCGCTATGATTTGAGTGATACGGGGAATAACTCCCGCAATAGAAGAATTTTCAAATAGGGGTCTGGAGGATATCTGTGTTAAATTTCGAGACATCGAACACACACTTTCTCGCTCAAATGAGATCGTTAAGGAGAATGGTTAAACAAAGTACACGTTCAATTTTGAAGCAAGAAGATAAAATGATATCTAACGATCTGCAATATTGAGCTAAATTGAACAAAGAAAGATTTACATTACTTTCAAAGCAGGTTGCAAGCTGGCAGATTTCTGCAGCTTTCATTACTGGACGAGAGCGGTCTTGTAATCAGGGAGCCTTTAATGCGCCACGAAACACAATAACCCACACGAGCGCTGGATATTACGAAGGCTTGTCGTAAGAAGCAAACCAGTTCCCGACCGCAGCGCAACAGTGAAAGCTCTAACGCTGCTTTGTCATGCGCACGGCGTCGAGGCGACGCAAACGAGCCAAAAGCTAAATTCAGTGTAAAAAAAAATGAGAATTAATAAGCTACATAGTGCAAGGGTAAACGCGCCATGGGATGTGAAGGACTTTTTTTTGATAATGTGAGCAAAATAGTAAGAATTGGAAAAGCAGTCCCAACACCATGTTAATGATTCTGAGAAGAAAATATGGGAATGATCGATGTTCATTTCTTTTTATCCTAGTAGAACAATACCAGTTCTTGACCCAACAAAGCAAAAAAGCTGTAACTCATCATACTCGTAAATAACAACGATCGAATTCTGAAGTCTTAAAATGACTTTCTAAGCCTTCACACAGAGTAAGCTTTTGATAGGAAAGTGCGACAAACTGAGGCTGAACCATCAACACTTCTTTCGTGTATAAATAATTTCTCTGCAGTAAAAACAACAGTTTATTAGTCTAAAAACAACACAAAGGTCAAGCTATTGGCAAAAGTTGCCAGAACTTGAATGATTTTACCAATGACGTTCAAAGTGTTCAATTGAAAAAAGAGTTCAAAGTTTACAAAAGTCAACTTTTTATGACCAATGCTCGTTTGAAAATGGTGTATTTTACTGAATGACTGAGAAACATTTATTACATTTCCAACATTCATTCTTAGCATTCAAAAAGCTGAAGAGGACCATTTCTCTTATCGCCTGTGATAAGTTCAGTAGGTTGACCTCGCACACATCACTGTCTGACCTGCACATTTGCGACCGTAATGATGAAAAACAACGCGAGTTTAATAAGTGTAAGCGCATTACGGGCGGTAAAAAATTATCACAATACTTAGGATGCCAGTTACGAACTCTTTCCCAGCGAAGATATTGAAGCAGCTGAACAGACAAACGCAAAAAAAATTTCCAGCCAAAGCGAAAAGCAGCTGAGAAATACATGGTAACCTGATACGGAAACGTAGATGAGATGACCTCCCTCCAGGTCTCACATAGGGAGTGTCTCAAATAAACTTCAAGGTGACAGAAACCAGCTCACCAAATCCCACATGCATCACGCGTTTGCAAACATCCAGGACAAACTGCGCAATTCCTTGATCGCCGTCACTGCGAAGTGACCGAGTCAAATACATCAGGGGACTGTTCTAATTATCGTCAAATGAGTGTTCGAAACGCCAGCCCCGGGGCACCGCAGGGAGGCATTAAGACAAGGGTGTAGGCATGCCCGGTAGTGGAGTGCGTGAAGGGTAAAGGTGCATGCAATGGTCAGAAGGTCTCGCAGGGAGAGGTGATGCCGACCACTCGCATCCATTTAAGGGCCACAGGCATGCGTCTTCGAGCAGCTGGGGCTGCTCCCAAGCAAGGGTTACAGCGGTAAGAATTCGCATAACATTTGAAATCAAGAGGGTTATACGTAGCATTGTATGACAGAATTTACCATAGGAAAAACATGCCTTACGCTGTCAAGGATACATCGTGAAAACTGCTAAAAGAGAATGCATTTTTTGGCACACATAAGAATCAAACATTTTTTAGTTGAATGAAATATTAATTATATCCTGGCGCATTGAAAGATTAAATTAGATGTTAGTTAAAGCCTCCCTAACCGCAGCATAGGCGTTCCAAAGAGAGGAAGGCACCATTTAGTATGGAGATAAGGGAACGTGGAATCAACGCATAAAGTGCTTGGAAACTGTAAGTTGAGAAAAAGTTCATGAAACAAGATAAAAATTGAAGTAGAAAGTAGTAGGTGCTGAAAAGCAGGACAGCAGTGAACCGAAAAAAATAGTCCTTTACATAACAAAAAATTACTTTATTTCAACAAAAAAGGCCTACCTAACTCTCAGCTCGGGACCTCACATTCTCTCCCTGGGAGTGCTAATTCCCATATATGCAATAGTTGTATCCCCTTGAGGAGGAGAGCTTTGAAAATTATTATGTATTAAAATACGAATAAAATCTACCATTAAGAGAAAAGTTCTAACATGACGAAATAAATTGATCAAATTGAAGTAATCAGATGGTGAAAAATAAAGAAATACCAAGATAACTACACACTGAAAATCAAAGTCAAGTTTACAAAAGTCCATGACCAGGTTCCAGGTGATACAACCAATATTCACGAAATTCTAAAATGACTCATGAAAGGTTTACCATAAATGTTTCTAAAATATAAATTCGATTCTTCAAGAGGCCTAACTGGCCACCGAATACTCTTGAATTTAAAAGCAGTATACTCGCATTGTTCATCGCTATATGTTTGTTCTCCTGTGAGGAATAAACTTCCAGGGCCCTATTGAGAACTTTTACAAGTTCACCAGAAAAATTCAAAGGCTAAACTACGTGAACCTTAAACTAGACGAGACCGCGAATATCCTGGTTTTGAACAAGTAAAAAGGCTTACATCACGAGCAGTCAGTCACGTGCTTTGAAATAAAACAATCATAAAAAAGACAATTCGCAGTTGTGGTGGTTGGTCCGCAATAAAAAAATCACAAATGTGACTTAAAAACACTACAAAAATAACATTTGAAAACGACTGCTGGCTTTTGGTCGCCTCAAAAATTGGCTAAATTTATTTAGCTGAACGTTGTTGAAACGAAGTATGAACGTAAACATAGAAGAATGTGAATCACAAAAACAGCCAGTACTAATTTTAAAACAATGATGGGCATCATAATTATTTTATTATGATCGGATGCAGTGAATAGCATTGAGCATGTGTAATCTATCCATCGAGTTTCTCAACAGAGAAGTGAAGTTCAATAGCAGTCCAAATCACCACTTATGCTTTTTTTCATGATTCGGCAGCTATCAAATCTGCAGTTGAATGAAGGCATCGATGAAGCAGGCAACCAACCATTCGTAAATGATGCCAGGATGAGATAGTGATGCCCAAACGGCCTTCGAATTCAAAGGGTATAGGGGAGGAGTCCAACTCAGGTGTGGGGGTTAGATCGCACAAACAATCTCGCTCCGCAGAACCACTCGGAACAAAATGCCTAAAGCTAAGCGAGTCCAGCCCGTTCAGGTCACCTGATGCTAATTGCCAAGGTCAGTAACAGGGATTCCTCACACAGGTACGATGCGCAGGCCCGAACACGATCTTTCGATGTACATGTCAAGGATTGGCATAGCGTTATGAATGAACGCTTACAATACCCGAGTAACCGGAACAACCTTTACAGCTCTGGCGAAAAGTGAACATTCGAGTCATCAGTAACGTCGTTTTCATGTGGAAGCTACGAAGTTTTCAGCACTTCATCGCAAGAAAAAAATGTATTTCTCCTATGTTAGCGAAACGCATCAGAGTGACAAAGGCGTACTCTGTCGTCAATACAAAATACAAATCATAGCCTGGAGCATAAAAAGGCGATAAAGTGGTCCTGAGCGAAATCAATGTAAGTGTTATGAAAGGTTGATTTGCGCTTCATTCTCAGGGTGAGGTTAGGTCAAATAACTTTAGGAGACGACAGTTATTAACGAGTCTTGAATGAGCGCGTAGCATACCTCTAAATGCCAGGTCAGGTATGCATGATCTTCCCGAAGGATAAAAAGCCTGTAGGTAGAAACGTGCACTACGCCTTGTAAAGCGTATTTTTCGGACACGGTCAGCAAGTTTACCGCCGACCCACGTGCAATTAGAACCTGGGGAAATGCGTTGTGCAAAAGGCACTTGAAGGTTATGTTTAAAGGCCACAAGGCAATCATCCTTAAAAGAAATACGATACTCAATGGTCAATAAAAGAACAGAGTGATTAATAAAAAACTACGCCTTTAACCGAGTAAACACCATCGTGATATGAGTGCAGATGTGCCTTCATAAATTTTCTCCTGCCAAGTTAGTGATTCCGGAAATCGGAATAATCATTGCGTTGATTTTAGTAAGAGACTCCACATTCAAGGACACATTCCAACAATGATAATATAAACAACAATAGAAATGGAGATAAATACCAATCGTGGCGTGTAGAGCTTCGTTATTTACAAGTATAATTTTGCCACAAATACATGGTACTAAACGAGTAAATTCCAATTGATACTACAATGGAACCAGTACTTGAAGTGACGCAAAATACCCCTTTGCTCAGAACTTCCATCACCGGCAACGTCTATGAATGCAAGTATACAAGCAAGCGGAAGGTGTGGTGACCGTTGAGAGAATTCAAACAACTCCTGAGGTGCGGTGGAGGCGGCCCCGCAGCTCGCCTACAGTTGGACAATAAACGCCTGCTCCACTTGACGTCGGTTGGGGCTGAGCTCCCTCAATATGCAGCGATGCACACTGGCTTCTAAATAACAACGGCAGAATGACGATTATCTATATTTAAACATGTGACCACACTAAGAGCTAGCTTCAAAACAGACAACAGCAGAATGACGATTCTCTTTATCTAACTTTTGACAACACTAAGACGTCTCAAGTACAGTATTTGTTACGTCTAGTGTATCACATCTTGAGTAAAACTTGGAACATACGAAGTCTTACTTCTCTGTTCTTCGTTCGCAGAAAGGAGCGAAACACGAGAACATAATTTGAAAATTCAAAAGCAAGTTGCTATAAATTGACAATATTATGAAAAGACATTCATAAAAAATATGAAAATGAACTCCGAGATCACATACTCAGCGACGCTTAGCAGGGAGTTTTACCGTGTTTCTAAAATTGATAAGTTCAACTCAAGAACTGAAGACCTCATCACAAAGTTAATAGCTAAATCGAGAATCGAGAAGAACTAGTAAAAATCTACACCCCTGATCTTCAAGATGAAATTTGAGATCATCAAAAATCGAACTTGAACAATAAAGTATGTCGAAAAGTTTTTGCAAAAAAATTCGTTCGCCAACTACCACTGTTCAATGTTCATCCTTACTCTGATTTTTAGAAAAGTTCACCAATTTGGCAATAAGTTTATAAAAATTTTGAAATTATTTGATAAATCGACACTGAAGGACTAGCAAACTTCTGATACAAGCATTTTGAGAAAGATGGCATTAACCCAAAAACTATGAGAATCCATGAAAACTGATGAACAAATTGGAATTGACATGAGTGGATCTCGCGAACTTGTACAGAAACTGTTTATTTACACCCGAACTATACCACTCATGACTGGAACCGGGGCCTATAATTGAACTGAGATTAGATTATGTTAGTTTAAATCTCGCTAACCGCTTAACAAAATAGCGTTTCGAAGAAAAGAAGGAGGAAGGCAACATTTAGTATGGAAATAAGGGAACGCGGAATCTATGCAGAAAGGGCATAGAAACAGTAAGTTGAGAAAGAAGTTGATGAAACAAGATAAAAGTTCAAGAAGAAAGTAGTAGGTACTTAAAAACAGGACAGCAGTGAACTGAAAAAATGTGGTCCTTACCATAACAAAAATCTTTTTATTTCAACACAAAGAAGGCCTAACTAACTTTCAGCTCGGGCCCTCACATTTTCCTTCTGGGAGTCCTAATTCCCATAGATACAATAGTTGTATCCCCCTGAGTACTTGAACTGAGGCCATCTCAATTTTTCATTGAGACAATTTTCAATAGTTGAATATAAGAAATGTATACAGCTTTTAAAGTACCTGCGGAAGATGGCACAGTCGATTGGGCAATGGACATAACCGTCAGCTAATCATTTCCGGAGTAAAGGAGTCATCGGATTAAGAGCTGAACCAGAGCCTCACATCCTCTGTGATAGGAAACTGGGAAGCCCGATGTGCGCGATAGAGGCGTTCCAGGGAAGAGGAACAAGGCTGATGAAACATTCTACGGGAAGAGAGAGTGTCTACAGCTAGCTGCTCGGCAGACAACGCTTACTCTGGTAGAGAATAAACCGCTATTTCGTAAAAATGGGTGCACTTGGACATTGCAATGACCGAGTTCAATTGCGAAATATATTTAATTGAAAAGAAGCATCGATTAAAATTATCACAAGCAACAAGTTTCCTCACCGAAGTGTAATTTCAAAATTCATTTGCCCAAGGGAAAGCGCCATAAGGATAGTTAACTCATAAAACTATTTGCTATAATCCTTAGTGTTTTTCAACATTCTTCACTCAGCTTCAAAACGTAAAACTAAACCCGACAAATAATTAATGAGCTGGGATATAAAAATTCACCACTCACAAGAACGGGTTATTCCAACATGACTTAGAAGACCTGGATTACCATGAAGCCACTGTCATGTTCCACAAACGAAAATTGGATGTCAACCAGTAGCCGTATGAACATGACAAGAAATATAAGATTTTCACAACACAGTTTCAAATTTTTTACAGTTGGAAACGCTTAAAAAGATGTCTTTAATTTGAAACAAAATAACAACGAATCAACCAAAGTTCTTTCCGAAACTTTTTCGTGATCAGTACTAGTCGCTTCAATGTAGGTCAGTCCGCTGCAACGCAATTAGCTCATTAGCTTAAATGAGAGACCAAAGGAGCTCGGGGCAGGCAACGATAGATGAGAGTGGCGAGGGCACTCTGATCCACACCGGTTGCAGAACTGCAGCGAACTCGGTGCGTTGCAGCTGCACTTTGTAGCACTCCTCAGACTACAGTAACAAAATTGAAACGAGAGCTATTATTTTATGGAGAGTTGCGTTTTTCAAACTGTAGAAAACTCTCCAATGGGAATTTGACGGGGAAAGTGATTTTAGCTTTTCACGTTTTGCGCCATCTCATACTTCGAGAAGTGTTCGGCGTGGGTGAAAGTTAGATAATTATTTTCTCGGCATCAAAATAAGAAGTTAAACTTAGAATTATAACACATAAGAAATGATATTCAGAGAAGCGATGAATGTACGTCAATGATGATCAACATTTTCAAAAATATTTTAAAGATGAAATACAGAGAAAGAGACGAATACATTACAAAACAAAGAATCAAATGAAACAAATATTGATTAACAAGAAGATACAAGAGGTATCCTACAAGAGGTGGTTAACGAGACATTGTGAACTACAGTAGCTGATTTTGAAATGGGAAGTGGAGCGGGTTGTGGGCAAAAATTAGCAGGCGGGCATTCGAAAAGGGCTCGTACAAAATGCGTTCGTTCGAAAGGCTGCATGGCTGACACACCAGAAGACGCCACCAGCAAGAGCATGTGTACAGTTCAATAGCACGGAAGATGCGGAGGTTACAATAGCGCGGCAGGTGATATCTGTTACATGTAGAGGAAGTCCTAGATGGCGCCGGCAACCTCTCACCGTTATACTTGAGGACGCAGGAGATTACCTCTGTAATGACCTAGATTGCAAGGTTAGTCATTACGGGTTAACCGTTCGCTGGGTTCGGTTCAGATTCACATCATTACAATTCTAAAGTCACTCGAACCTTTTAGTTTAGTCAACAAGGACCAGCGACTTCCATAAAGTTTTCTGTAATCCAGCACAAAACATTGGAGAAAAATATCACACGTAGCGCTCATGTGTGTGTGCGTGTGTGTCATTACACGATTCTGTGCAAAATGTTGAAAAACTCGAACGCGAATTAGAACTTAACAAGAGAACATCCTACAATAATTTATTGATTCCAACTTAGTTCCATTTACACAATAAAAATGTTGAAAGGGAAGAAGGGTGGAGGTACCCTTTAATTTGGAGTTGAGGAAACTCGGAATCTATGCACAAGGTATGTTCCCGCACATGATCCCCTGCGCATAGAAACAGTAAGTTGAGAACGAAGGTTCGGAAACAAGATAAAAGTTGAAGAAGAAAGAAGTACGTGCTGAATGACAGGGCAGCACTGAATCGAAAAAGATAGTCTTTAACATAACAAAAAACGGTTTATTCCAAAAAAACTGTTCAACTCTTAACTCGGGAACTGGAACATCCTACAATAAATGCATGGTACGAGACAAATTAAGCAATTGTTGTTCATATGGCCTGGGTCCAACAGCCGTCAATTATAAATATGTTTGAAACTCACGCACTAAAGAGCAGCTCACAATAAAAAATGGATGTTTCGACTACGAGCTCGTTCTTCAACGTCTTAATTTAAAGATTTTCACAAACAACAAACATTCTCGGTAATTCAAAAATGGCCGGTAGACAAGTCAGTTTCGTAAACAATGTAGCAAATGAAATAATACCTCATTAAAATCGTGAAACTTGTCACATCGATGTCACCACGACCTTTGCAAGAGAAGTGAGGAGCGCTAAAGTGCCTCCAAGACCTAGGACGCTACAGTACGCGCGAGCGCACTAGATAGACAGTGGCCGCACAAATCACCTCAGCAGACCCAGGTCGAGGGGCAGAGATCAGACGGGGTCACAAGCTGCTAAACGTTGTTACCTTTAACTCGACGCCAAGCTGGTACAATATTTTATTCAGGCATGCCATTACTCGAAGCCATTAGAGGGAACTGATTACAGAAAGCCAATCTCCATAAACGAATGTGCCGAGATATTAACAAGCATACCCAACACCCATGGCTCGAGTGAATAATATTTTGCATCTGTAAACGACTTCATAAGAGATGCAGAAAATTATAATGCAGGATGCAAAATTATTTAAAATACATAGAGCCCTTAATAGCATTAGTAACATAACGCATTATTTAAACAGATTAACTTTCCGAAATGAATTGTCAAACAACTTTTACACTTTCCAAGGTTAAATTTTGAAATGAACTTAATTTCAGTCATTTATTATGTACTCGTAGCGCACGGATTTCTACATTTCTCGCATGTGTTTCTACGCTCGCATAAAAGGAACAATGGCGCATCGGACTTCCGGGCAGTCGATCGTGTTCCAATGAAGAAAGACGGCAATGAGCGACAGAGGAAATCCTGCAGCTGCGAGAGAGAGGCAACATGTTGTGTGTATACGTAAGTAAATGCGCGTGTATCACGTGAGTGTACGAGACAATCCTCAAATACGCCGCATCAATTCCTAACTTTCACACGAATATGAAATTAATCACAGAATGCTAGAAATGACACAGCGGTAAACTGATGGAGCGAACAGTTTTGCGTTCACTTTAGTGTATAACAATGCTAGTAAGAGATCTTACGTTCTTAACGGCGACTTCCCAACGCTTAGTTACTGTCACGAAACATTTTGTATCATTTAGTGTTAAAGACTATCCAGAGCAGGTGTGAAAACGTACATCCAAGATGACGGTAAAATGTAATACACAAAGAACAAAATATATTGGTTAGTATAACTCCAAACGAGCAACTAGCAACACAAGAAGCACAGGTGTAAATGATTGGTGCTTTTAAAATCTCATGCTTTTTTACAAAATTTTATCATAACAATGAAATGCAGATACGCAAAGCGATTTACAGTTTCTACATCCTACTTTGGCGAAAAATTTTGCATCTTCCAGGCAAAATTAAACGTTAAAAATGTTGATTTGATCCCATCACATGAAAAAAAATTTACGGGTCGGTACGTTGTGAAACATCACACCTATTTTAATCAACTTAGTACGGAAGAAAATATAAGCACCATAGAATGAATGAGACCTCACGCCAGTATTTGCAGTAAGAGCGAGACAACCCAGACGTCGCATGCACCAACACAGCAATCATGGCTCATCTCGATAAAGAAAGGAGCTCACCTTTTCCGGTACAAGAAACGAACGCTCGCAGTCGACATACTTAAGCTCCTTGGTCGCCTCCCACTTCTTGGTGAACATTTCCTTCCCGCATGCAACGTCAGGTATACAATTTACATAGGCATGCCAAAGCTAATACGCTCAAGTTATGTATTTGACTTCCGATAAGAAAGAACGTGGGAACTTGCATTCCACTGAAATAACTCTGATCACAGATAACAAAAATTAATATAAATGTTCAGTAACACATTAGTGCCCGTACCGGCCGAGACTGCATAACACTAGAAAAGACGCTTGATCATATCCAAAACTATCACGTCACATAGAAAAGGAAACTTACAAAATTTATAAGACAATTAAAAAAATTTGCATTTCTCGAACATAAGAAGAACGAAAGATGGGTCATTCGCACGCGTGAAACTGTTCACAAGTCCAACACACAGAGCTCTTCTGTCAAACCGAGACGATGTAGCAAGACGAGGAAGAAACCTTGAGGACTCCTGCATCTGAGCGCTCGTTGAATCATGCAAGTTTGCTTGTTAAGGCGATAAGGCGAATCACGATGGCCATCACACATGGAAGGACACGCCTAATCGTGTCACAATGGCCCTTCAAATTAGGAAATGACAACCTTAAACGAACCAAGACATTGGCAGTGAAAAACACTCCTGGCATTCCCAGACGTGAGCGATTTTTGCACTCTGACTTATAAAAATAATCAAACATCACAAACCGTCGAGTCGAGAAATTTCACACCGGAAAAAGAGGCTCATAAAATAAGGCCCAACGATACTCGTGGTCAACATACCAACATTCAGAAAGTGAGCCAAACAACTTAAACCTCATGAATGATTACAACACAATATGGAAAAGGAATTCAACCGTCAACGGCTCGCCTATTTAAGGAAACTCAATGTAATACTAGTAATACATAATTTTTGCAATATTTTGCTAATTCATCAGATTAAGTTCATTAACGATGGATTACAACGATTGATCTAATTTTCAAGAATAATAATAATTTGTTATAGCTCTGTTAGCAGGTATTTGATGTTGATAAGCGCATCAAGACTCACTGTTCCGAAAGCAAAGTAATGGCAGCGTGTAAAACAGGAGGAGAGTCCAATTACAAATATCCTTACGCCCCAATTAGATTATTCTAGAAACTTTAATGCGTTTGGTTTTTAACGTTCAGTAAATAGAACTACATTGAACATTAGTACACGGAGTCTCCATTAGGATCATCCACTCAGGGCAAAAAAAAAACCTTCAAGACAACATTACCAGAAACTGTGATACACTCAAAAGTGCCCTTCGCGTTACGTGAAAGAACTATTCACAATATTCTTATAGGATGAAGTAAGAGCGCTTTACCCAATGAATAATTACTCTCCAATTTGCTTCATATCGCACGTTCTACTATACAATACCGTAAGTCTCCCCTACCTGTATCGAACATGCTCTGAAATTTTGAGTCACGAGTTATCTCTTCCAGTAGCGTGTAAACACTCCGCTACTATATATAACGAAAAAAAAATCGAGTATCCACCATACTTGCAGTCTGAAACACCAAATGAATGAGACATCTGCGCGTGACTGCGAAGCCAAGTTGCATCACGTGAGAGTCCGCACTGCACATGATGTTCGATGGTTGACTTTCAGCCACTATATTTTGTTGCGTCTGAGAGAACAATAGAAACTCAGCGACAAACTTGTCATGCACGGACGAGTGCAGCCGCTCGAGCACTGAGGGAACCGCAAATTTCACGTCTTTTAATTGAATGATTGCCAGCCAGAGAATATTTGGTTGAGAGGGCGCGTGTTCACGTGGAGAACCATTTCGAAGCTTTTCGACAGATTATAAAGCACTCGAGTTATGAGTTAGCAAAGAGAGGAAACGTTACCATACGACAAGACTTCAGAAGTATGGGAGGAATGTAATTTAGGCTTTTAACACATACAATTTCTTTAAAGTAAAAAAATAGTAATGAAAGAATCTAAAAATCTAAGTCACTTGTTTTATTATTTTCCGTGAAACACGTGCGTACGGAATTTAATTAGCGTTAAGTGTGCAGTAACATTTGTAGAGAAATCACAAGTACAATAAGTGGCCAAGGCAAATTCAATAATGTTGGGGAACAATTCTAAAATTACACATCTCTCACATCAAAAGGAGACACGCGAAGCTTATCCCGAACATTATCTGCAACGCTCGAAAAAAATGAAAAACTGCAGGACTCGCAATGCATGGGAACGCGGCCGCATGACCGATTCCGGCAAACCGGAATTCGGCTTGAAGAAGTGAAGTATGATAACTCATGTCTCACGCTCGACATCAAGTAACGGCATGGCTACAATAAAATCTGGCAAAAGCACCTACAGGATTTCTAATTTTATGCCAAATCAGCGAGCCTCTCTAATCTGTTAGCAATTCTTATCGTAAATATAATAATGTACACATGGCGCACAGAAATAGAAGTTTTGCCTGTGTATCCACACCGAAAAAACGGCACTAACAAGCCTCAAATTGTAGGAAATAAACAATTCAACCTGCTAAATTAAGTTGGATGTAACAAATGAAAAAAATGCTGAAAGCAAAATAAACTGATAAAATAACGAATTGATGAACCTCTTCAATTGAACCTCTTCAAGCGTTAAAGCCGACGAAGTTTTTATGAGAGAGAAATTCGCTCCACAGTTAAGAATATTCAAAAAATAGCTTTTCAGTTCAAGGTGAAATTGAGTAAGAGATTAAACAACGCTTCACGTCCCCTGAGTGGAAACAAAAGGGCCAGCACTCTGTGAAAAGAATCCCTTCTTGCTATCGAGCGACACAGACCGGTTGTTGGGAGATATTATGACAAGAACACAGTCGTCGAACAAGTATAATTTCGAGCAACATGACATGAAAGATAGGAACTCTACTCTGGGGACCTACATGACCCACATTGCTTCGAGTGTTAAGCTTATTATGTGAGAGAACACAGGTTCCTGCTCCAGAGAGTAAACCGAGCTCGGGAAGCAATGAAGCTGAGTTAAATCATATTTTTCCGTTATCTTATCCAACAAAAGAAAATTAACTCTTATACATATAACCCCGCCCTGACTGAACTGGCAGGCGACCCTAAACTGGACACAAAAACTTAGAAGTCTAGCATCAGACGTATATAATAAAATTATCCGCCACGTCTGTAAGCCAAATGTTCATCCAACCGAGACTGTCATTTCAGAAATGATATGTCAATCAAGACGAAACGTTTAATCACATATCTATTACAATTTTTAAGAGGGCCTTCAATATAAACCAACGCCAGCCAGTTAGGGAACGCCAGTAATAAAAACTAGTAAATAAAAATAATACTCTGAAACGTAAAACAATGCTATGTGACGAAATTTCATCACACAAAATTATAAATAAAAATTAAAACCAGTTTTCAACTTCCTAATTGAATCCCACAATCTAAAAAAAACACAGTTAATGAAGAATAGACCCGATCTAAAGAACTGCATCTATAATGCAGACTGAGTAGACAAATTGTGATGGCAAATGCCTTACACGGAGAAAATAGATTCCGAAATGACCCAAAAGAACTAGACCATCCTAGCACCGACGGATAAGAGTTAAATAGATGCAGCAGCACTCTCGGTTAGGTGTTAATCTAGCCTAAAAAATCACAGAAAAACTTATTTACATGGCTGATGTAAAATGAAATCTTGACAGGCTAACACAAACCACTAACAAATTGCATGTGACTATTTTCAAAGGCTCAAGTTTTGAGAAAATGAAGTGAAAAGATAACGATTCAGGAAGCAATGCAAATGATCAAAATGCCGCCCCGTGTCCAGCGAGCGCAGCATAGAGGCGGACTCGAGATCTAGGCATTGCCCCTGAGGGGCCGCGCGCGTAACGGTGGCGCGACGTTGATTCGCTCTACGCTGGTCTCCTGACAACAGCAAGCATGCGATGGGTTCAATTTGGAATTAAGGTGCTACAGGAATGAGCATTAGAGTTTCAAACGGAGCGTAAAATTCAGGTGCCACCGATGGTAATGAACTATCGATTCTATGCGTAACAATGTAAAGTGTTGTCAAAATTTATAATAAGTTTTTGGCACATTACCAGCAGCAGCTTCAGTTATTTTAATTCACTATACTTCTACACAGTTCAGCACAATGAAATAAACACGACAAATGAATATTTCTGTAAAAAACTTATTCTGCAGGAACAACGGTAAGAACTACAATCCCCCACTTACTAAGCTCAAATACTTTAAAAAAATGTTCACTCAATTCAACAATACTTCAGAATGCGCAGTCAAGATCATAGGACTCGAATTTTTCATTTTTTCAAATCTGGTGCTCCAAAAATGACCTCTAGGACACGAGGGTGAACCTGCTAAACGAGGCCAGATGTAAATCTTCCACTACAATCCAGCTGTGGATGAATTACCGTCACAGGCAATTCTAGACGTTCATGATTTATTCTGACCCAAAGACAGCCAGTAATGTGCGCCCCCAGAGGGCAGGTGTGTCACGACTCCAATGAAACTTTCATGTACTGAAGCAGAAAATCTGCTTTATGACACAACCATTAAGAACATTGATGCCATCATTAGATTTAGAGACTTCTAATTTTTTGGAAAAATCTCGCCTTCTACTTCAGAGCAATAACTTGATGAGAAACTTTCACGAAATGCAGTATCATGAATGCTGATATCTCGAGCCAAAATAATAATTTGTGTCAATTTGAAATACGCAAACATGCTTTGAAAGTTTCTTGCCTAACTTTAAAGAGCACCAGCGCACACCATGAATAGATAAAGAGATTCCACTTAGAAACTTGCAACATGCGTTGTCTACAAACTGCGAGCGAAGACTACGTGACCTTTCCTCCTAAGAAAATTTGCATATTTCCTGAGATTTCTTCAGACAATGTATAGATATCGACTAGACGATATTAATTTCCAATCTAATTTACGTAATTACCCGAAACCCAAGCGTTCGTATATATAATAATAATTGGGAGCAAAGCCAGATTTAAACAAGCTTTTCCAACATGAATTAAAAAAAATCGTCATTATGGTTTTATTTCGTCAGTTTAAGAAATCTGCGTGTTGGAGATACGATCATGAAGAGCTGCCTGCTATTGTTCCTGGCCACAGCCCGCTTAGTAGCTCAGACTCCGATGCGCACCAGAGCCAGCACCTTAGCCAAGATTTCGCCACACTCGATGTGATGGTTCTCAACGCTCAACGTTGTTTCATTTTGGAATAAGCCATAACCTTTCCAGAAATTCACGATGCATTTGTGATTGTTTAAAAATTTCGAATGTAGTAATGTAATTAGAAACGATTGTTATAATTAAGCTCCATCTTCACAATTCAGCAGTTTGATACTTTAATTTTCGAACTGTAGCTAGTTTTTGTGTAAATGGGATCACACTTGTCCAAATAAGCTCCAGAATAGCTTCAGTTTTCCTTAGCATTGCGCAATAAATCCAACTGTATAGTTATTTTATATTTGGTTTCCAATGTTATCATTAGGAGGTATTTGACTATTCAATCCAGGAACTTTACTTCATTCCCAATTAGGATATCAAGTTTTCTTCAAGGAGACAAATTAGCCCGCAGATCTGTCGTACTTCTGACATGGCACTCACACGAATGCAAAAAGCAAGTCAAGACTCGCGGTTTCGTGCGAAAAACCACGCCAGCACTCGAGCTAACGGTTAAGTGAGGTAAGAAGCATCGATGATAGCAAAAAGCGCCATGATCCACATTCAAGGGATTCAGACGTGGGAGGAAGCTGGAGTTTTGGAACGCACGGCAAGGATTACGGTTAGTACAGCACAAGTTAATCTCTTTTCAAGACGAAATGCCCAGCTGAAAGGGCACAGTCAACGATTAGACAATGCTGTTTATAGAAAACGAACATGTAAGGATTTATCCATCGCGATTTCCACAACATTCCAGAACGAGATATGAATAAATCAATGCATACTAATTAGATAGATTTCATATTCAATTTTCGCCTGAACTAATAAATATTCGAGAGACAAAGCTAAGACGAAGATCTACCAGTAAGGTCAAGGTAAGTTGCGTAAGCTCTCTCAAAACATTCACGAAGTGGAACGCGTTGTCTGGACACCCACCCTCACTAGAGCCGGATCAACCTCAGAGAGGAATTTTTAATATGACCGCACACAAGACTGAAAAGGACTGTATGATGGCAAGAGGAGTTCATTATGCAATACGAATACTGCTGAAGTCGAGTTAGCTGCAACAGCATTTGTGAACAAAGAGAGGAAGCGCGCGCCGCTCGGTGCTGTTGGATCTCACGCAAGTGACCCGAATATGCATGCTGAGCAGCTCCCGCCTGCATGGATAAGATTCGCAACGCCTTTTTATTCTGTGCACAGCTCCACGAAAGCTTTATTTTAGGAACGCTCGTAAAACGTAACCTTGACTTCTTGACAAAGGAAGCCCAAGAACAGAGAGATCGCATTCACGAATATGTGCGGAGCTTGTGGGTGGTTCCCGTATACTGAATGCTTTCTTCATGCGGAAGAAAATAGGAAAATAATCCACACATTAAATGCAGTTTGAGCAGGGCAGTACAACAAATAGTCACTCTTATCATAAAGTTCCCGAACAAATAATTTCACTATAGACGATGAATGTGAAACTATTTCAATTTAAATCATTTCTGTATTTTTTTTCTTTCAGCTTCACATTCAGTAAAAAGGTTTCTACGAAATATTATTGTTCGCTTCAGCGATGGTAAGTATAAAAACGCGCGTAATCAAGGCGTTGACGCCATAATAACCCGCTCTAGATAGTAAAAAAAAAAAACAAGCCAAAATATAGATGGAACCAGGCTTTACTTTTCTGTTCTTTTTATCGTGACGAGCTAAGGACTTGCGCAAGCAACGATGATTTCAAACAATTTACAGAACATTCTCTCACAATTCCACAACCCGCGCACGTACTTGCGTATCGACAGGGCGACATTAAACTTGACAATGTTAGGGCTTTCAGCTAAACGAGATCAGTCGATAAACAGATTTGAAAGCGGAGCCCCACATCGTCTCCAATAGAACGCAATTACCGACCTCTTATCTCCGTGGACGACAGCACAGGGGAAACTATCGATAATAATTAGTCCGTAATACGAATCTAAATGCCTCAAGTACAGTGACAAAAACCGGGAAAACTCGTATAGAGGAAGTAAGAGAGGTTCCCGTTACTAGCTTTCTCGTTGCTTATTCGTAAAAGTTATGAACATCTTAAAGTAGCGAGATTCACACCGAAAAATAAAACTTTTGCAGTCGTGAATATCTCTCACGTATCATACACCAGAAACAAGGCCGATATCCAATCTTGTGATATCTTTGGCCCAAAATATTTAGTACATGAAACTAGCCATATCCATAACGACAGCAGAAATAACACAAAATTCCAGTGAAAGATTGTACAACAGTAAACAATACCGAACTTTTCTACGAAAACCAAATACATTGAAGCCTAAAATTTTCTTTCAAGCCATCAAGTTACATGCATCGTCATGGTGTGGTGCAAGGTAAGTGCGAGTAGTTTCTCCCAATTACACAGACCATTAACCTCCAATAGTGTCGAAAATTGAAGAAAAACATAGTAATAGCAAAGAAGAAAATAAAAAGAGCTCCGAACATGCAAAAGAATCACTACAGACTGTGAGATTTAGCAATGGTTCAACTCCAAATAAGACAAGAGATCAAATTAAGAGAGCGCTGATAGGTCGATTCTAGAGCAAACAGATCCGAAATCATTTTGACAAAACCAAGTTAAAATTTTTCGTGATCATCAAGCAATAATGACAAGACTAGAAATCGAAATAACCCCAACACTAATGCTACACAAATTTCAGAACTCTAAATATTCAGTATGAACTACGAGATCTTTGTTGAGAGAGCCTTAGTCTCTGCATTGTAGTTCCAAGGAGCATGGCAGTTTCTGGTAGAAGTCTGAGCGTCATGGATGCCACGTCACGCACTGACCAAACAAACAAGAGGACGCTACAACCATAACAACGAGCCTCATTATTTGCGAAGCGAAGAAGGCGACCGTTCCTAACTTTCTCCGGTAAAATTTTTGCAGGTACGAATTGATACAAAATGAGAGAATAAACGCACATCCTGCAATGTGTCATAAACAACACTCTCGTGTTGGTATCGGTATAAGTTCTTTCTTTGGTAAGAGAAAGGATAAACTCGACGAAATTACAAGTTGGAAATCTTTAAGAACTGGCTATCGACCACACTGAACAGTGTCAATTCACTCGGGAAAACTATTAGAAGTACTTCTGTCACTAAGTCAATTTAAATAACATGATACAAATATTTCATTCATAAAAACAAGATTTTCTCTTAGATCTGTTTCGAAACTAGAGCACATAGGTCACTAAAAATAAAGAAGTTGGAAGGTGCATTTTATCCATGTTAACAAACTACATTGCAAACATCAATGTTAGTTCATCAATGATTTCTAGCTAGTTAGCAACTTACTGTCATAGATAGATTCAATAGAATTTCAATCTGTTGTCAAAATTTGTGACTCTTGAAACGAAAGGGCAGCAATCAGTCATTTGAAAAATGAAATCAGTTTGATTTTAATTTTAACTTTACCTCTGCATGTCACAGGATTTCTCCCATAAAAATAACTTGGTTATCATAAGTAGATTACCAAGAATTTGAGAGATTAATACGTCAACATTAAAAAATATATATTCAAAGGCAACTACAATCTGTAGTGTTCCCTGGAACTCCAAGGTCTAAAAAAGATGAAGGTGTCACAAATTTTTTGCGGCTATTCGCACACAGTGATCAGGTCTGAGATGGTCATGACTGAGCATGAGATTGACGGCATAATTCTGTTGACAGGGGAACAGCATGCGCCTCGCTCACAGCCAGGTGTTAACATGCCAGTTGTCCACATAAAGACACGCGCTGTTGACAAAGGGCGAAGGAGCTTTAGACAAAGACGGTACGCGGAAAACCTTTAAAGGCACCAAGCAAAGAAGAGAAAGCCAGAAGATGAATTTAGTAGAGAGCACACAATCATGACCAGAGGCAAGAAACTCTTCATGTTTTATTTGCGTATATTGAGTGGATTGAGTAGATGAACGCACTTCATGAAAGGACCAATCATTTTTCGCCATAGCTTCAAGAATCGTCAGAAAAACCCAACTTCCTCACGCATAAAAGCAAAGCTATTTCAGCATAAATATTTCATGAAAACCACATCACTAAAAAAAATCAATTCAAAACTGAACAACACTAAATCTGCATGATTCCCAAATGTAAAATACTACTTAAATTTGGGCCAAAATAAGTAAAATTCATCGTCTCACCCTATTCGTTTCTCCCTTTTAGCAAACATCTCCCGTCTGAAAAGTACGGCTAGGCTCTGTCTCCCCCAAAAGGTGTGTCAAAGGAGTTTGACCGTCCGCAGGTGTCTGGGTCGAGGGCCAGTACGGACCCTGACGACGTGACCAAATAAGCATCCGCACGTCCGACCCGATGCCCCTAAACAAACAATGCGCTTATTGCCACGCTCGCCCTCGCCCCGCACTGCAAACAAAGGGCGTCACTGAAAGTAACAATTTGACTGCAATTACCCGGAGACGTCGTGCCGTGGAATTCCAACAGCAAAAGGCAAAGAACCGGATAAAAATCAGACGCTAAGGTCTATAGTTCTCTATGGAACAAAAGTTAGAACTAAATATTGCAGATATAAAATACAATAGTAATAATAATAATAGCAATGAACACGCAATGTTATCCTAACATTCAGTAACAAATCCAATATTTAAGTTTTTCTCATCCCTGAGGTACAAAATTTCAAACATCGAACCTCAGACTGTTACAGTTTCAAAAATATTCCAGTGTATCCACAAAAATCCAACCTGACGACCAGCTCTTCGTCAGAGACCATCAATCATTCATGTTTGACACGAATCGCAGGACAATGGCAACTTCGTCGCAAATGTTCAAACAGTGAAGGTCCACCAAAAGTGATAGGAAGTTCTGTTCAATGACGACCAATGAGTAAAAATCCGAGCTTCTACGGATAATATCCGTAAGAAGCTCGGATATTTTGTATTTTCTTTTCAAAACGTAAAGTTATGTCTATAATTGAAAAATAAACTTCGTTGGCCATCCATAAATCTCGGCGAAATCAAACTTAAATGAAGAGCTAGCCAAAGCGTACATAGTTGTCGCTGGTTGAAGAAAGTGCGACAGCAATCGAACATTAGACTACAAAGCAGGGCGTGAAGCAGAACGAACTGTTCCTTTGCTCCATGCACGCTCACTAGCTGCAACGAAGTCATGGACGCCAATTTCTCCGTAAAAGTGAAGGAAACATTAAAATTTTAACCAGTTTGAACGTAAGAACATTCAAAATTCGAGTCAAAAATGGAAAGACTTGTTTAGCCAGCGTCGAGCATTATCACCCGCTGATAATGAATTAACGTCGAGATGGCTCGTTGTGCCGAGCGATCTTAGCAGCGGATGGATGGAACAGGACGTGCAAAGAACTCGTGAGTCACGGCAGAAAACTTTCTCGGGCGACATAAGCTTTCCAGACCAAACTTTCCATGTAAACGAGCAAGCCCACAAAGGCGGGTGATGGTATGAAACTCAAAAAGCCTAACGGTACGTACGTATGCTACATGATGGTAATTAATTTTCCACAGCTACTACGGACAGATGTTGGAATAGATTACCTCCAAATCACACGCAGATTCAATTTGAATATGAAAACATGCATAATGCAAATGATCTGCATAGGCAGCTAAATTTTTCGAACCTAAAATATCATTTTCCCCTGGTTGTTCAATCGTCAGAAGGGCAAGCATGAATTAACTCGTCATCTACGCTTTAATGACGACGATAAAAACTTTCTTAGTTTCAAGGAATTTTTAAAATTAATGTTTAAATTTTTGACGGAATGAAAACGGAAAACCACCTCAATCTTCTTTGCAAAAGATGGAAATTATTAAAAAATAAAGGCTGCCACGTGAAAAGTTATATGTATATACTCTAATTATTCTTAGAGGATTTCTAAATCGATCGAAACTTCTTCGGAGCCTGCGATGGAAAATGATAAACTATTCTGAACTTGCATAAAATGAAAGAACATCATACATGATACTCGACACGTAACAGCGAACTTTTGCTTTAATAGAGAAAATCAAACCAACTTTGACGTCAGGAAAATAATCGCTAATCTGCTTCTAATGCTTCAGCTATGTTCACCCTTGCACAATTTTCGAACGGTATCAATCAACTAAAATAATTAAAATAATGCGTGTCTCAAAGCTTACTTCGTCTAACCAATTTCTTATATACAAATTTATTCGTCAATTGGGCAGCCCAGAAAGATTTTCGTTGCAAGAGACAAAGCACTACTCTGATGTGAAAACTAATGCGGACAGTAATATCCATTAGCTCTCTAAACAAATTCCACTTAGAATAATGCTTTTAATAAATTAATAAACGTTACAATCGACACGAACAGATGAGATGCAGTCAGTTTTGTTTAATTTTCGATGAACTTAAATTGATGAAATTAAATTCTGAAGCTCCTATACACTAAAATATCTTTCAGTACTAAAGTTATTGACTCGCACAAAAGCGTTAATCAACAAAGGTAAATTTCACAGAAAATTATGAAATAAAAAGCTATCACAAATATTTACGTAAACAAAAAAAAGTCTTGCGATAAATCACAAAAACTGAAGTGAACTGTTTTTTCCAAACTATATTATAATTGGGCAACGCAACTCCCCGAAAAAGGAGTTTGACAAAGTCGACACTAACTAGCCAATTAATTTATTAGTTTTAAAAGACAAAACCGTTTAATAATTAAAGTTTGCAGTGAACAACCAATTTATTGACTTGAGTGAAACACATTTTGGAGCAAACAAAAGATGAAAATACAGAGATATATTGAACGCATACGTTCCCACGCACCTAAGACGAAGGAATTCATTATCAGAGATCCCGGTGAGGTTCGAGAGCACAACACACTCGTAAAAACGTGGCCGCTAACAGGCAAGTGATGCAGCATAGGCTTGTCGAGAGACTAGAAACTAACAGGACCGATCTCCATGTCTCGTTTTTATCAAAAGTAAAAAAGATTTATTATTGTGGAAAAAGAGGCCGCTTGATTATCAGTAACGCAACTAAAGCCGCTATGGATGCAGTCGCGTGGAGCCCAAGGACCGGTTTGTGGGTCACCCTATGAGATATGTCGATGCGGGCACACGCCTGTCGGACTGTAACAAATGCGCGACTACCGAACATAGAAAAGGTGAAAAAGTTACTTCACAAGCCGTTTCACGACTTTTCATTATCTTTTCATCATTTTCACAACTTCAATAGCAACAAAACTCATACCTTATAAATCTGACAGTTATTGTGAAAAATTGAATAATTAACCAACTTAACAGCACCAAAGTAAAACGAAAAAAAGACTAATTAGTAGCTGAGCGGTGTCAGACTTCCTCTGAACAAGGGATTTCCAACTCAATTCTACCTCCAGTCCTCACTTTTCTTTGAGGAGGCTTAGCTTAAGAGTTTCTCACGCACACCTGTTTCCGGCTTCAGTTGACGCTCCACGAAAGGCCAGTCATCGTGCCGTTACGCTGAGTTCACAGTTCACACATTTGCGTATTCAACACTCGAAGGAAAGAAGGATGAAACAAATCCGCAAAGCGACAGGTTCAAATTCATAGAGGGCGAAATAAACCCTGGAAAAAATCATTAAAATATTGATTTACATACATGCATTAGTAATATTTTGAAGACCCTGCAGTTCTATTTTCATTTACTGAGAAAGACCCTTCACGCTTGACTGAGGCCCACAATACTGTGGTCTTAACATTTAGCGTTGGCAGTGAGTTGAACAGCTAGATAGAGCAAAAGCTCCTGCTTTACCTGAGGTATTACTTGCGTACCTGAACAAAAACTGTGTTGAATGCGTTGCCATACTCGCGAAGCGTCATAGGGAAATCTTTTTACAATATAAAGCAATGAACATGGCGCAATCGTTAGCTACAACATCCATGCAGCTTGCAAGCATTTCAGATGTCTGAGTTTTACCTTTAATTATTTCTCAAAGCCCTGTCCCGCAAATTTAATGAGGGAAGCACTTAAAACTGAATCAAGACCGAAAAAATCAGAAAAATGGACGCTGTGTAAAACTAGGAAATTCGGGGACATCTCGGCAAATTATTTTTTTCATTATAATTTGTGATAAAATGCGGAAATTACTGAAGAAAGCATAAAACATATTTCTGACAATTAGAGCTTTTATTTATTTTATGCTTGCATTCCATTTTTTTTAAAGAGAGTTCCTCGTAACTAACTTGAAACAATGCAATGTATAAAAATGTCACTTTCCGTAACAGAGCATACACAGAAAAGAAAGCTCACAAAGCAATCGTATTTCTCGACGTAAGAAAGGACGGCCCGAAAGCTCGTAAATTGGAAGGTTCAACGGAGGCGTGCAATTGTCGGATTCCCGAATTGCCGCTTATGAGGGTGAAATTTTATTGCTTGGGAAATTCAAGCGCAATAAGCGAAAAATTGTCGCTAAGCTGATCAAGCAAAAACGAATTCCTCAAAACAATACAAGAGCAAAAGTAAAAAGGAATATCAAGCATTGGGAAACTTTCTGTACTTTGCTATGTGCGTCAGCAAGTAAAATTAACCGAGAAGAAAAGGTTCATTTGAATAAAAGAAGGTGAATGAAAGGTAGTATAAAACTAAACTAACCTAACAACAAAAAACTATCAAGAGGATGCTCGCTACACAAGCTCAACTCCGTCGAACGAAGAACTTTTCATTTCAACAAATTTTCCATGTTAACAAATTTTAATGATCAGTGAAGAAAGCGAGTGCGAAGAATCAATTTGATTTTTCTAAACGAAGGTTGGTGAGAAAACATGAAAACAGTGAGATTATAATTAAAAAATGAATAAAATTTAGACATTTTTGGAAAACCGCTACTGGAAGAGCTAATAAAACAATGAAGCGAAAATTTTTCCTCAGTCCATAGTTAAGAAAATGCTTTACATAAAACCTTGTCGAACAACCATGGTGCCAAAACTCCATACAAATAAGGTTGATCACCATATTACGCTTTAGCAGAAAATTTAATCATTAGCTACTCTTCAATAAGCTAATCAGGTTCCTAATTGAATTGGAGTAATTATGAGCCACACAGAGCGTGTAGTCACGCTTTACCGAGCACGCAAAGTGGGCAAATTCGCCCTTGAATTGAGCAATAAGAAAATCTTAGATCGCTAATCTTTTGCGAATTTGATGGAAAACATCAACTCTATTAACATGAGGTTACTTTCATTGAAACAGCTCACAAACACAAGATGCAAGCAGTCGTTCGCAAGTTCAGGAGCTTAGATGTGAGACAAATAATTATTTCAACTCACATTTCAGACGGGAAAACTGGAGACACCAGTGTGTCTTTTTTTTTACAGTGAAATAGCGTTAAAACTAACCATGTATTTGTTAAAACTAACCATGAAACTAACCATGTATAATACGAGCAGCAAGATTTCTTTTGTTTGCACAAAGAATACATTTTATTAACGAAGCTGAAAACGAATAAGATCACACATTCATCACTGATGAATGCGAATGAAAGTTGAGAACAGCGGAAAGTATGTGCAGTATTTGCTAAAAAACCATTAGCGAACGAACTACATGGCTGAAACTCTCAGGCAAAAGTGGCTTCCATACTCAAAGGTAAACGAAAGTTCAGTTCGAATAATTTTCCTGATGTGACAACCCTCTATGTCACAATGTCTTCCAAAAAAGAAAACGAACACAGTGCTAATTTCTCAACAGGAGACGACCTTGCAGTTTGAAATATACGTTGGCTAACTTTTGTGACAGTATCTTCTGCAACGTGAAATTCGAAATGGACGCTCGCTGCTATCGCGCATTTTTATGCAAAAGCTCCTTGAAACGTTGGTCGCCGTCCCTGTTATCGGCAGTCATTGTTTCAGGAGCGGCGGTCGAGCGTCGAGACAATCATTACGGCTGCACAGAAGTCTCATTGTTTGCGAAAGGGTCATTGGGCGAAGGACATTCGTAATCGATGAGAACTGCGATGAGAACTGGAACTATTTTGTCGTTTGAAATACAGCACACTGAAGAACAATTCTATGGACGGATGTTGCAATTAATCCTTGGGGGCTTCCAAACGCACTCTCACAAAAAAAAACCACGAGTCGTACTTTCCTTCATAAATGAACAGGAGAACTTCTTGAGTAAACTTCTCGCGTTTGATACGATCGAAACATTGGGAAGAAATACTTCTTTTGAAGAAGAAAAAGAGCCACGTAAGATTCCTAACAACAATGAGTCGTACGAAACGAAGATCTTCGATGTTAGCTAAACGAAAATCGGTCTTCATTGCTGACCTCAATACAAAAATTGGCTCGCCATGCAAGAGCGGCGACAAGAATTTACACAGGACGCGTGAAATAATGGTCTTCGCAAAAAAGTTGCGCGAGCGTACGTTAGCGGAGACGAAGCCCTGCAGTGTCGGGCGGTGGCTGCAGCAGCAGCGTTGTGCAGGTCAAAACAATTATGAGATAACTGGTAGCGATATTGCATGAAGAATACAGGAAACTAGAAATTCGCAACTACAAATTGACACGATGTCGTTCAAATCGGAAAGAATGTAGGGTTCGAGTCATGTTAGGCGATTTTAGATGACACATGCAGAAGAGAGCTGATAGTGGAAGTAATTTGCTTAACAAACGGAAAATAAGAATCGCTAAGAAAGAACAAACGAGATACAAGACTCGCTACACACAACACTGCTCATAAGTGCTATTGCAATTTGAGCTTAGTAACATTTTCTGAAAGCTTCATGGTCGAACCCATTTGATGGCTTGATTCAGGTAGGACAACAAGGCTATGAAGTTTTAGTGTCTCATAAAAATGGCATTATAAGCATTTGAAATGGAAAAGAAAAAAGGTAAGAAAGTAAAATGACAACGAATGGGAGCATAGACGCCAACAATCAAAAAAATTATTTCAGAAGCTACTTAGTACTGAAGGAAATTTACACGAAATCGAACAACAAATGCAGAATAAAGTTTTCAAAGGTGCACGCGGAATATATTAACTAACGGAATATAGTCGAGAACAAACAAATCAGAACAGCTATTCCCATCTTTCGAGCAGATTGATCCACAACCCACCTCCTCTCTGAGTTGCCAAATTATCGTTACAAGAAAAACATTGGAAAAACAGCTAAGATTCATTAAAACCCTAGCCACTAAAATCAAAATTATGGTGCATGTCACAATACTCTGACAAACCGCCCAGGAATAAGGAACGAACGAAACATGAAAACCTGCGTAGCCGCACTACAGGAAATGTTGCACTCGACGTACAAGGATCACCCTCTTCCACTCACCCGCTGGCCGCCACAGCTCCATCGATGACACGAAGACTTGCGCAACTGAGCGAGAGCACATCAAATTTATGCATCGTTAAAAGGATGGCGAGCAGAAAATCAGCTAAGCGTTGAATGCCATGACCAGGCAAATGACCACCGTACGCGGTGAGGTTGTAGTGCTCATTACGAAACACTGAGTGGCTGAATGGAAAATGAATGTATCACGCGTATGAAATAGAAATCGTAATCATTCTGAACGCTTTGCATATAGTTCACCGCTCAAACGTCAAAGATATAGGATTTAACATATCTGCATTTTAAAACAATTGACCATTAATTCGACGCATCAACTTCATCTCAAGTAAATGACTTGGTAAATTTTAATCCCAACTAAAAGAGTCCGATGGCCTGAAAAACAATCTGATACATGAACGGTAATCTAAGCGCTAAATGTAAACTTTGAGAGTGAACAACTTTTCATGTTTGTTCACCATGATTTAGCTATCCAAAATATAAAGCAAACACACATATCGACCGCTGCTAGCATCAGGATTTTCTTAAAACTCTCCTAAAAGAATGAAAAACTTCAACCAAATGATCAATGGAGATAAAAAATGAATAGATTAAGGAATCTTTTCCACTTAGAAGAAACTGAAGCAATATAGAGTTATTTATGAATTGCTGACTTTGTACTAGTGAGTGTGAACATGTACTAATAATTGCATTCGGTAACAGTTGCAAATGATACCTGATTTATCAAAATTATTGAATAGCATCAAGATACACAGGCACTGCCGTGGAAATAACTTGGAAGCAGCAACAACGCAAGCCTAGCAAAATTTAACGAGGGAACGAAATCGAGTATCAGCGACGGATCGCATGACTCTTTCAAGGCAAGGTTGCGTGGGGTGGGAACTTAATATTCCAACCCAGATAAAAATGCAAGAAAACTGACAGACTTAAACTAGAGTTCGGCTCACATTATGCGAGGAAGCGGATTATTACAAAATTCTTCCCATAATCAGGTATTTTTTTTGTACACAGGCAAGGGCAATCGTGATGGGAGTTCCCACGCCGAAGACGAGTCTGAGTATCGGTAAAACAATGCAGATCCCACGTCAGGAGATTTGGGAAAATCGTGTAGAAATGAACCTGTAGGACCATGGGGAAGATTAAGCTCAACAATTCCCACGACATTCCAATCGTCGCGAGATCTTTGCCTAAGTTCCGTTAATAAAAGCAACGGCACCAGACGCATTCTCAGAGGGTGTTTTTAAAGCGCGGACGATTTCAGTTAGCAACAAGAAAATGTGATTAAAGTTTTAGTTGGCTGGGCAGACTTTAATAACCTGAGCTCAGGAGAGGTCTGGACAGTAATTAGGAGCTTAAAGGAATACCATTACGAATTGCGAGCTAAAAGAAGTTTCAGTTTTCGTTAAAATATGCACCCATGAACATTCCTCTTCTGGCAGGTTATTAACAAAGGAATTAAGCATGAAGAGTGATGTCTACACGGAAGCATAAACAAGGTATTAAATTAACCCCTTTTCATAAAAAGAACTTAAGCAGCAACGTAAAATAAATAATAAATAAGATACTCAAAAATAATATCGGAAAGTCCTCCCTCATAACGAAGAACTTTGAAGCTGTCAAACGGTTTCCATCTTTCCTAACTACATGACATGCATGAAATAGCACCGGCATGTCGGATATAATAAGCTTGACGAAAAGAACACAATGAACGGCACAACAAAAGATCAAACAAAAATTTTTGGCTTCGATAATTGTAATTTGAACGTACTTGTACATGTCAATGTTTATCGATAGAGTACTCATTACAATTTAAACAATCCAAAACTGTAACAATCCATCCATTCACACTACTAAACTACTGATGCATAATCACTGACCACACATGTTGTCGAGTCAGAGCGCAAGGAACACAATTTAACGTAAGTAAATGAATGTTAATTAATATGCAAAGTCCGCTGCACGGCAGAGAGACAAACAGGCGCGGAGACAAACCAAAAATGAGCCCAAGTCATTCAAGGTTAGTTCGCGTCACATTTCACGCACATTGTAAGTTAAAGCAATTTAGTTTCCATTTCTCAAGAACTTGTCACAAATGTGAAATACCATGAAAAAACATTTTCGTAAACGTAAAATAAACATTCAAATGAAACTCTTATGATACAACTCCGTCATGAAAAGGCATAAGCCCAGTATAAAAAGGTCACAATCACTTCTACGAATAAATACAGACTCGTAATTCATTTTGGATCGCTCTTCCGTCGGCCTCGAAATACAAACGTGGGCGCTGGACAGAACGTGCCTAGTCATGGAATTTGCGGCCAACGGAGGTGGCTTCCGTGAAACACGGGGCCATGAGAGATCCACGCTCGAAAATGGATAACACCAACTCATGTAGAACCAGCACGAGAAATCATGTATAATGATGTTGAACCTGGCACAGTGTAGCCAGAATATAAATGATGAATGAAATCATTTTTATAAATACTTCGTCCATGAAATTCGCACGAGAACCAACAAAATCTTCACATATCATACAGACGTTCAACTCGTAAGCCTAGTTAAATCATAAAAATCCGCAATTCTAGCGATTAAAATGCACCATTACCGCAATTAAAAGTACGCCCTGAATTTTATCCATCTAGAACATTTTATTTCCCAATCAAGTGAACTTTCCATTAAACTTGAAAATGGTTCTACAAAAACATGCGACAAATTCCATTGAATAGCATTCGATTAGGCGCGTTTGTCTTTTCATGGCAGCTTTAAAGAAAACTTTTGAGTAAGATTTTCCACCATCGTCTTTACAGTGCTAATCGACTTTATTCTTCGGAAGACTAGCAGGGTTACGGTCATTCCAGACAAAAAAATGCTCATCAACAGCCTCCAGAACCCAACATGTATTCGTATCACCAAAGATCATTTACTAGAAATAATAGCTTCGAGAAGAGCTTTCACACAGGAAAAAACACAGTTTTTGTACATAAAATGATAGGAAGTTTCCAGTTACGGTCCAGAATTTTGATTCTCATCACGATCCAATTAATGAGCCATAAAACGAACTCGATTACACACAGTTTTACCATGACACACTTTTGCCACTGGTCAGAGATTTGTTGGACTGAAGACTCTAGTACACTAATTTGAACATTGGTTCATGGTGTGAGTTTGACCGACGAACGCTACACATACGAAACTGAGTAGTGATGTTTTATTCACGCATATACGCTTGCTTACGTTCATGGTTGGTAACTATTGTTACCAACGAAAATTAACAATGAATACCGTCTACTGCAGGCACACACGAAGTATGTTGAAAATGGGGAGAAGCAGTTATTGATGAGTGTGCATCACCAATACGCGAGTATCTCTCGAGTAATATAACGCTTGACGAGCTTCAGTAACACAATATCGATACCTTACAAAACTCACAAATTGGAAAAGAATCCTCGGTGTATACATCAGTTCATCGGTGCAGACTTTAATTATCGACAGCAAAATAGAAATTGGTTACCGATGCACATAACTCTCACTTCGATAAAATAGAGAAAAACTTGCTAATGAGGAAAGGAATAATCTCAGTTCTGAATTTATTGGTGTACATAATGAAAATTCCTACAGTAAGCTTTTGATGTTCATTATTTATAAGGAACATCAAAATGAAAATTGTTAACACAGCGGAATCAACGCCTTTCGTCGAACAGAATACAATGCTTTAACTACAGTATTGGTCATCATTTCATGGGAATTAAGATAGTACGTCTTAATGGCGATTGTTCAACGGAAATTAAACAAACTTTCCAGTTTAGAAACGAACATTACAACGAGAAGAAGAAAAGAAAACTACAAGACACAACAAGTGGTCTGCGATAAACTTCGATGTCCCCAGCCCACAGTAAGACAATGCAGCAAGCGGACAATAATTCAAACCGAACATTGAACTAATCACTTACAATCTTGACTCCGAAGATATGCTTTTCTCGGTAACAGAATGAACTGCAATAAAGGGACGAAGAAATGCTTGAAGATGGCTTATCTAATCCATGATATTTTCGCCTCGAATTTGAACAGCGGACAAAGACCTGTGCCACGGATAAAATACTCGTACAGCCCGCTTAAAGAAAGCTGATTGATTATAAGAAAGTCTTAGCCTCCCTTCATCACGACAAACATGTTCAAAGAAAGGAAAAATGAAAGCACCATTTAGTATGGAGTAAAGGGAACGTGAAATCTATGCACAAGGTACAAAGAAACAGTACGCTAAGAAATAAGTTCATGAAACAAGAAAAAAATTGAAGAAAGTAGTAGGTGCTGGAAAACAGGACTGCAGTGAACCGAGAAAAGATGCAGCCCGTAACAAAAAACTGTTCTATTTCAACAAAACGAAGGCCTACCTAACATTTAGCTTAGGACCTCGCATAATTCCCCTTGGGAGCGCTAATTCCCATTGATACAATAGTTGTTTCCCCCTGCTCAGCATAAGTTACCTAACCATAATAGTTTACGAATAGAGGAAGAAAAAAAACAAGCATCAATTAATTAATGCACCAAAATAGAAACCTAAAGCATAATCACAGGCCCGTAAGAAAAGAACCCTGCGTTAAATTAACAACAGAATTTTACAGGCGAACAGACCATGAAGCGCAAGTAGATTTAAAGAACTGTAAATCAGAAGGATTCTACAAGCGTGAATGCGTTCATCACGCAGTTGTATTAAAGGGAACAATTCTCTTTCTGCTCCAATAACCGAGGCAATCGGACCATGCACCCACTAAATCGAAGACACTACTACTACTACTACTCCAAGTTAATTCTTAGCAGTACACGAATATTTTAGTACATGAATGCCATGTCTGTTGCAGTCCCAGAAGTAACTCATATTTTCGCAGAAAATAAATTATACAAATTGGAATAGAGCAATGAGAATGAACACATTACCGCTCCCCTACAAATAACAGCATTCACTAGAAAAATTTAAACCTAAGCAAGCAGAACGGAAGATTTCGGTTTTTTGTTCTCAAATGGATTGCATTGTAGTTTTTGCCAGATTTTCGCAGACAATGATGGATGGTAATGTGATAAACGATAGCAATCATCTTAATGAGAATTAAAGAACAGAAGAGTACACCACCTCTGGGCATACCCAGTCTTACTCAACTGTCATAAAGACGTTAATAATAGAGGATGCAATAACTGATGTTGCTCAAGTTGAACTCGAGGTACGTAGCGCATGAGCAGCGAGCTACATCACCGCTTGAACTTCGAGACGGCGATGCAGCTTCGTTAAGAGAAAGAACCCAACACTGGATCAACTGACCGTGACCAAAGAAGAGGTTATCGTCCATGCGAGCAGTCATGTATCGGCCATAAAATAAAAGGACACGCAAAAACAAATAATGCAGGCAACCTTAACGGCATTTTGGAGATAAACCGTACCATAGCAATTGAGGCGAGTCCGTGCACCGTCAAAGTTGATCGATGCCTGAGCACCTAGAAATTTATGGCTCAGCACGTGAATGAAACGAAGACTTGTGATCTCACTCGACTGCACGGGATGCTGATAATGACCCAAAATGGTAGACTGAAAAGGTTAAAATTAGGGATGAACAACCTTCGGAACAGCGAAGATTAACGAGCGTCAAGTTCGGACTATCTGTCAAGGAAAAGAGAACGGATCAAACTAACACTAACAAAAAATGCAAATAATAAGAAATAACAACTCACTTCACGGAGAATGGGAGGTGGTCCACATAAACGGTTATCGCAACACGGAATTAAAATAGATGTCAGTTTAAGCCACCCTAACAGCAACACAGGCATTCCAAGGAGAGGAAAAAAAAGGGCACCATTTAGTATGGACTTCTATGCTCAAGTGCATAGAAACAGAAATTTGAGAAAGAAGTTTATGAAACAAAATAAAAGTTGCAGAAGAAAGTAGTAGGTACTGAAAAACAGGATAGCAATGAACCGAAAAAAGATGGTCCGTAAAAAAAAAGCATTCTATTCCTACATAAAGAAGGCTATCTAACCTTTCACTCGGGACCGCACACATTTTCCCTGGGAGTGCTAATTCAATAGTTGTATACCCATGAGAGATCACACACGCGGAATAATGCACGCACATTTTTTATGGTAAACTTTCAACATTTCCAATTTCTTTACCAGCGCCAAAACGTTACCGGTGAAACTGCATCATTCATTTAGATCACAACGAAGCAACATTAGTCCTGTATAACTCAAGTATGTTCGTGTGTTACTATTCAAGTGGAATTAGTAAATGCTAGCGGGAGTCGAAGTTTTCGAGCAGGCAAAGTTCAACATGTTTTATAAGACTGACATAGCATTGAGGTATATCTTGGTAAAGGACGAAAGGTCACAAGAACTCAGCGCTGGGGAACGAGGAAGCAAATTAGTAGTTCGGTGGTGCACTATGACGTGACAACTCTGGAAGGCACATACTCTCACTGCAGTAACTATGACACTGTTGCCCAACGATGCTCTTCCTCGCGAAAACCAATGACAACTGAGAATAAGTGGGAATAGCATTGCGCTTTACCGATGAGATGAACATGATTAATAAATGATGGAACATTACAATTTGACGTAACAAAAAGGCTTTAAGCGTACATAGATGAATCGCATTCCGAATGCGGCACAATAACCTGGGGGACAAGGGCCAATACGACTATAGAAGCTTTGAACGACCAACCTACGTTGCTATCAAATCAAATTTACTTCACTTTTTCAACAGGATTATGATAAACTACATCAAACTTCACGATACTACGCAATGAACGTTCCATGGATTGATACTAGGTTGAGGAATTGCGGATAAGCAAAAAATTACGTTTATGACACCTTGACTGGATGAAAGGCTAGGCTTAACTGCGACTAAAAGCTCCATAACGATGACGTCAGGTTATTTGTAGAAGAGTTGTGAAGACTTTTTTCTTCAGATAACACGTATGCTCAAAGGAGGTTGTGAGTCACACGTCATGAATCAAACCGTTGACCTGTCATCACACTTGAATTTTATTTGATAGCCACAAATAGGACTTGCTCTCGTAGACTTTGTCGAGACCACTTATAAAGGCGGATGATAATAAGATTACACGTATTCTTGTGTTCCAGGGGAATAAGACCCAACTTATTGATTGGTCTCGAATATTAAATATTCACCCTGGTGTAAATTTAACATAGAATTTTAAGCAAAGTTATCCACAAATTGAGCCATTATTCATATGGACATGTTAGGTACAATTATACAAGCATGGGAGAATATCACGAACGACTATTTCATTTACTAGTCTAATGCGGTGACATTATAACGAATCACTGCCATCAACTGATGTCATACATGACAGAAGTGAAGACAGATCCACTAAATACGTAAGAACAAGTAAATGATCTTTGCAAGTGAGGAAAACCTCAAATTGAACATCTTGCGTTCATTGAAGAGTAGCATGGGACATCAGCAGTCAGTCTCCCATATGAATATTTAAAGAACTGAACACTGCTCTCTTCAATAGTTACTCTCACAGTATTTTATATTAAAGTGCAAAATTGTATGGCATCATGCAGATTTTTCTGTCGGTGATTAGATTACTTGATCTTTCACGCAGAGGAATTCCTAACTATACATTCCAGAACTACTGAGATAGTTGCGAAAAATTACAACAGTTGAAATTTTATTCCTGCACAGCGGAAGCCGCAACAAAAATGGCACTAAACGGTCGATCCAAGAATGAGAGTTGTTTTCGGCTTATCAAACCTCAACCGAATATTTCCGCATGTGGTGTAAGGCCCTAAACTTACTCCAGCGGAGACGGGCTCGCAAGCCTAAGTGTGCAAACGTTGGGTGCAAAACGAATGGGATGGGATAAGGTGGAGAATCCCTTCAGCTCCAAGGACACGCATTCACATAATAGAACCAGTGCAAAGGCTCCGTGATCGAAGTGATGGCGAGACAGGACACCCTAGTACATTTTTTTCAAATTTATTTTCGGTGATTAGGCTATTGAAAAGTTTCATTTGTGGATAGCATAGAGTGCGTTCTTTTTTTGTTTCATCTAAAATAGGCCAAAATAAATACACCAGCATGGTATCGTCGATTCGGATACGCTGTCACTGAGGGAAAAGTTTTGTAGTGAAAAGGAGAATTAACCTTGCATATAACCCAACTTTCCAACACTTAAAACTGCTGTTGTTTCTGAACTAAGCGGAAGTAATTTTTTCTAATCTGGTTTCTGATAATGAAGAGCGTTACTGTAAACTGATGTACCGAAAATAAAATTTTAAGACCATTATTTCTCCTGATTACATAAAAATTTGATGGCCCTAATGATATAACCGCTCATCTTCGTAAATTTTTATCGTGAAACGAGCACATGAGAATTTCTTCGTGAAATGTTACTAAAAGCAACACCCAAATGAAATTCTATCAATTTTTCGGATACTGACGGATCTTCGAATTTAAACCATGGGTAGTAATAAAGTAGTAGGAAACCAGCTTTAAAAGTACAGGTAGGAGTCTACTAATATAACATTTACTGAAACAAGCCAGTTTTGAGAGACTGCGGTTGACTTTTACTTTTTCGCAATCAGAAGCCCTTCTTTCTTCGCCAGAAAGAATGCGCATCAAATGCGCTGGTGACAGTGAGACCGCTCTGCTAATGAACTATAGGGGACTAATCTTGCACAACAAAGATGGCAGCAGCTCAAAAAACCAAGCATCAATAATGGGCTTCATCAGCAGCAAAGTGCATCAGATCGAAAGGTTCGAGTATCATGAACGTAAATCTGAAAGACCGTCAGTAAGAGAAGCCAGAGAAAAAAACCATGAGGCTATGAAGATGAAAGTTCGCAGCTGCTCAGCGTCCAACGGACAAAAGGCGCGCGAGGGCACGCCAAGGTCGCTGGAACCGCGGCACGAACGGCCACTTCCTCAGGCCCGGTTGCGTGCACTCCTACATGACGCAGACTTACGTGCAAGGCCTCCCAGGCTCGTAAACGACCGACACGAAAGCGCAACCTTCTGCTCGATCAAAACCCCCAAATGACCCTCATTGCAGTCGAAGACAATGGTGTGAATCTTTCAATTTGTACACCATTTGAAGACATCGGGAAGCTAAGGTAATAGTGGGTGCTTGGATACCGACGACTGCAAATAATAAACGAAATAAGAAAGGATTAATTCAATATCCGTCCCTGACCTCTAAAATCGTGACAGAAACGAACCGTTTCGGTGAACACCTTCGAAAGAAAGGGATCGTTTCATCAGTTCAGCAGAGTGACAATGGTAAACCGTTTTAACGAGCACCAGCTCACTCGAATTTCCAGTGAGCACAATAGGTTCCCATGAAGGGCCAGCGACAGTTTCAATGCCACGTTGCAGGCAACAGAATCTCGCCAGCAGTCACGATCCGACGAGAAAAAGGATGAAGCTCCTCAGGCGTGGCCAGACGAGAGACAGCCTAAAGCCTCGTGACTTACGATTCTGCGCCTGATCCGCATCTGAGCAGCTTATTCACGACGAATTAAAGCGCATAAAAACAAACATACTGAACAAAGCAAAGTTCAGAGGTGAAAGCACCAAAGAGGAAATATAACGGAAAATGTTCCTAATCCCTATACCACAACATGTCTAAGATTCCGAGTTTCACTCTTATTAGAGTACGTAACCGAAAACAAGTGGATAAACTAACAATCGAGAACAATTACTGGATTCCGCAGTTGAGATTAGATTATTAGTTTAAGAAAGAAAAAACTGTACATTCTAAGAAGTACAGGGAATCTTCAAACCCCGAAAGTAACGTCCCTGATGGAACTATTACGAGCACTCCAACGATCGCATTTTAGCATCACCTGGTCGCGCAACAGTCGGGACCATTGCCCCCCACATCAGTAGATACCTGATGTTTGCGGAGGAATTTCATCTTCCGCTCGAGTGCACAAAGCAAAATAGCAACGGGGCATTCACCGATACGAAAACGTGGTGGAACCGAGTTCTCTTAAAAAAAAGGTAGTTCTACGGACTCGCCAAAACCGGAGGAGAAGGAGGAGGCGTCAACCTTCCGAAGGTCGTTCGTCGGCTGGGGTGAAGGTCGACCAACTCTCCGCTACTCGGGTGCTTTCCTCCGTACAGCAGGACAGAGCTCCTCACCACAGCTCGCAAAAACCGAGTAAATTCCTTATAAAGTGGTAACGGAATTAAAGCCAACTTCCTGATAACATAATTGAATTTAATGATTAGATTTTTCAGGTGAAGTAAAAACTGAACGCAACTTCTGAGTACTTTAATGGGAAGCGAGGAATTAAGTTTGGTAAAACCAAGTTTTTCTACACGGTATCAATATAATCGCCCATTTGAAAAATTATTTGAACTAGAGATATGGAGGTGCTCTTACCCATTTTCGTCGGTGCTTTTTGTATAAAACGAAGATTGATTGTAGCGTGTTTTGAAGTTAGTCACATGGCAGCCGATACCAACGGAAGGCAGAGCTTATATTTGTGAACTAGCATCGGATTCAATTGGGCAAAATTTATAGATGTTATACTTCTCTTATACCTTTAAAACTGGAAGTTTCTTCGAAATAAAATTTAGATAGCGGATCAAAACTTTGTTCTTACTCATGCACATATTCGCAGACGCATATTGTTCATGTTAATCCATTTCAATGAGATAAAACTATTGCACGTATTATGCGAGCTCAGTAGGCGTAAAATACACACACAAATTTGTGCAATCGGTGCCAATTGCTGACCGCATAAACTGCATTGCCTTTTGAGACAATTATAAATGTATAGAGTGAAAGGTTAATTTGTTCAAATTTTGAATTAGCGAATTTTGATTTCACATTTTTCCATGTTGTAGGGAACTTCTGTTTCATTTCAAAAATAAAGAGGATTCGTTGTGTATGCAGTAGTTTTCTTGGACCTTCTTCACAGAAGTTTACCGGAAATACGTACCCAGGCAGAAAGGGTCTTCTTACCACGTGTAAGTTTAAGACTTCCTAGCCACAATAAAGGCGGTCAAAAGAGAGCGAAAAGAAGCAGCCATTCAGTACGGACTGTCCAAAATCGGGAATCTATGCAGAAGGTGTGTTCCTAAGTAAGATATTCAGCACATATAAACAGTAAGTTAGGAAGGAAGAAGAAGAAAATACAAAAAAGATAGCAAATAAGGGATGAGAACTGGAAGAAGCGAAGTGGGCACGAACAGTATCCCCAAGGGAGAACCAACCTCCCAGGCATGGGATAGTCATGCGACTCTGAGCTTATTGCATACCCCACGTCTTCTGAAAGAAGTAGAAATGGACAAAAATATGTGCAAGAAATAATTGTTCTATTGCAATTACGATGAAATAGAGTCAATAATATTATACTTCTACGTCAAAATCAGTAACGTCTCAGGCAGCGATCAATTTTTCAGCGGTGTGCATCAATTTTACGAATTTCAGCTGGGAAAGGACAATTCAGATCTTGCAAATGGTTTCTTTCAACCCACGAAAAAGAATACTCGAAAGAATTTGGGCCTCCTGAAGCTGAGCTGGAATGATTATGAAGAAAACCAAACGTCACAAAAAGAAGCCAGGTCGAGAGGGGGAAAGGAGAGAAGGCGACATGAGATCTAAGCGCCGAGGTGCGCGCATCCTTTTAAAAGGCGCCACTTAAAACGGTTGCGAGAGGATCAGAACGGGACGGCCCTCGAATGATCCACAGCGAGAATTTTAAGACGATTATCATCTCTCGAGTGACAGCTAAAAGGACTTCATTAAACCGGAGACGCGAACATTAGGGCAATGACCTGCACAGAAAGGAGTAATTTCAGCACGATTTCATATGCATTAGAATGTCGTCAACTGAAACCTTCCATTGAGGCAGTCAGTGATCGCCGTGCCATGTAAGGGAGGCCATTAAATTATGCTACGATCAAAATATTCTCACGAGCAAAAACGAATGACCTACAAGACGATGAAACCTTCCGGACATACCTACCAGATGACGAAACGCTACGTGCCATCATGAGTGCATCGGCTGACCTCCAGCAGATTACTGATCAGATGGATAAAATACAGGCCGTAGTTCTGGCCAGTCAACCGAGACCCACGATCTTCGCAACCAATCAGTGACAAAGGCAATCCGCAAAAATGTGACAGCCTAACAGTTCCCAGTAATTCAGTTTATCCTGAGAGAATCCAGCACCAAAATGTCCATTGGTTGATTAACTGTACTCAAAAATTGATCGTTGGAGCGATGATCCTTGCACAAGTCAGTCTCCCTCGTGATGCCATAAATAACATACATCTCTTAATGCTAAGAAAATCTTAACAGATCTTGCTATAGTTGATCATCACAGAAAAAACGAGAAATGTTGTGATGCAAAACATTTCACGACGCAGCAATTTTCAAGGTAACTGCTGAGACACTTTCACGTGCTCTTGTTTAAACCTTGTACTCCTCGTTACATGGTGAAAAACATGGACAGCTCTGAAATGAGAAGTTGAACTTCTGAACATCTGCAACTTTGTGGGTCCACTAAACAAGATTTATAAGGATGAGGGCAAAGGTTTCTTAAGAATCTTTCAAGATGAGTAAAATAAACAACTGAAGCTCAAAAGAACTTCAGAAGCACAAAGATAAGTGTTTATCACATACTGGCAATGTTGGAAATCAATCACGAAAATAAGAAATTAAAAACGGACAATTTTCTAACTGCAATGCAGGAAAAATGATTACTACTTACCAGTAGATCCAGAAGCGCCCCATGTTGTCGGATATCCACGATTTCATTGGAATAATATGAGTAAGCACTGACAACACTGAGTTAAAAGAAAAACAAATTCAGATGTTTCTTCAGAACCGGTGACTTCTCATTCCTTAAATGAAAGGTTTGTTGTCCTACCAAGCAGATAAAGCTGTGTAGAACCTCCCTATAATTTAATGAATAAATCAAACTCGTTCACAAGCAGATATCAGAAACAAAGGCAAGCTCGATCGCTTTACGCGACAGTCAGCGAGTCGCCAAGGCGAGATGTTGCAACTTGAAACGTACAACCAGATTCACCTTCCACAATCGTCATTGCGATATCGACCCGAACACTTCACTTCATCTGTTGCCATTGTCCGTTTGAAACGAATAAATTTGTCCGAAAATTTCATCATTAGTTCATCACACACTAAACTATAGACAAAACACACATCACAAACGATTCACAATCATGGAAATGTTTTCGATCTGTAAGCTGAAACATAAAAATACGCAACTGGATTAAATTATAAGTTTGTTTACAGCTCCCTAAGCACATAAAAAATATTCCAACGTGAGGGAGGATAAAATCATTATTTATTTAGAGGTGAGGGAACGGGGAATCTGAGCACAAAGTTTGCTCGTACACAAGATCCCCTGTGCATAGGAACAGTAAATTAAAGGGTAGTTTAAGAAACAAGAAAAAATTTGAAGAAAAAAGGTGTTAAAAAATAGAACAGCAGTAAACCGGAAAAGAAAACCAAAAAAATTTTAATAATAGTAAAAAACGGCTATTTATTCAGTTCGGGACCTCGCATCTTCCCACTAGGAGGGCCTAATTTCCACAGAAACCATTTTTGTAATCCCAGAATGAGAAACGAAAAATGGCATAAATTGACTTACAAGCAGCGTATTGTAAAGATGCAAATCCTGTGAGAATATAAAATGCTTCGTCACTCACAACATTCTCTTCAGGTGGAAAGGGACTTCAGTCGCAAAACATAAGTCTTGCATGCTCGAAAGCTATTAAACCTTGATAAAAAAATGCTTCGTCACCACCAACATTTTCTATTGTTATACTGCGGGAAGGGAGGGAGGGGAGCAGGGCGCTGGTGACAGAGTTGACGCCCATGTGTCACTTTGTGGCATTGTTCTTGCTCTCAATAGGTGGCGCAGCTTACGTATTCTTGCTGAACAAACGGCTTTCTTGTAATAAAAACATTCACGATAGGACGTAAATAGGCACATGGGCTCTTAATTAATGGAAACAGGTGAAGTTGAAGAACAAGAAGAAAAACTTGTGATACAAACGAATTGAGATCAAGGTTAGAGTTTAATGTTTCCGTAAATGAGACAAAAATTGAACAGCGAGACATGCAAAATTTTGCTTCCGATATACTAGCAAAGTAACTACACATAATATTAAATAGTGAACACTGAACAATTGAAAATAAGAGAAATTTCAATTGACAAAAATACCGATTTTAGGAATGGATAACAAACTCACTCTTACATCACCGTGTACGAGTAGGATATTGGTGAACTGGACTGGCTAAGAAAGTTAACAGCTCCAGTGAAAGAAACAAGAGCTCCGCAAAACGATCTATGTGGCACGGAAAGTGCATCGCGGCAATCACATCAGTAATCGAGGCACCTGCAGGGGCTCAGACGCCTAACATGTTATTCAAGGAGCATACTTTCTACTAATGACATCGTCGTCAAGTGTTACCTCAATGACATCACTGGCTCAAGTGAAAACATGGAATTACGTGCGTGCACTAATCAAAGAGAAAAAAATTTAATCACAATCGAGTAAACGTAACGTTGTTAGTAAAAAATAAAGCGTTTGCAAATCAAGGCTGAACACTATGCGCCTTCAAAGCTACTGCATTCGCTGTACACTTTGCCCTAAACTGAATATTGTAGTTGTGCGTTTTTAATTAAACAATTTAGTAAAGCCAAAGCAGAAGACAAACACCATCAGTACCCATCACATCAAGCAAAAAATAACATTTATTAGCTCCTAAGAAGAAGTGTGTATCTTGAAAATGATACAGTTTAATCATAAAAACAAAAAAATTTAATTTTGACGTAGCTTAAGAAACAGATTTTAGTAACGTTGACAAGAAAATGCAATTAAAAAATGATGGTTACAGAATATGACACTGAGAAACTTAACTTTCAGCAGGGTCTGTCTCAAGATATTTAATAAACTGTTAATGAATGTGAAAGACAGGCAGGAAACTATCATAACCCTAGTTAGTGCAGAAAGTTGTTTGCTCGAGACCCCATCTCGCAAAAGAAGGAAAAATAGTAAAGAGCAAGACAGTAAGGAACTATATTATATCAATGAAAAGCTCCAACTCATTTTCACGACTCTAAATATTCTGGCGTTAAAACAAAGTTCACAGGAAACAAAAATTTGATTCATAAAACCTAAAACCAATTGGCTCAATCCATTCTCAGAGGCGGACGTGATGCAAGACCATTCACGCTACCACCAACCAAAAATCCCAAAGAATTGGCCAAATGAAAGTACTGCCAATAATGTCAAAAATAATATTTCAGACGATACTTTGACACACCGGAAAGAAGTGCATTAGGAAAGAAGCTCTGGAAGAATTCCATAGCAAATATACTGGGTCTTCCCCATTTGCACGCTCAAGGCAGGCGGGTTACCTGCTAGGAGTTGGGCACCCGCCTCCTCAGGAGCAAAGATCACACACTTTCAACTTTAAAGGAAGCTTGCCGGGGTAAAGCCATGAGATATCATGGGCGACTGCTTGAGAGTGGCCTCGGTGCACCCACAATTAAGACGCTCTACGGTAAACGGCTACTTTTCACGGACTCACGCCTATCCCATCAATATACGCGCAGTTGAATCCTTTCATTCACAACAGGAACTTGACATTGCTACGAGTGCTTCAATCGACCATGCGCTCTTCATAACGTAGACCAATGTATATAATATCTTCAGAGATGCCTATTCAACGATTATAAATCTATCAATTGGAGCAGAGTAATTGAGGAGCATGATAATAATCAAAAAGAACCATTTCTTTTCGACGGAAACTTGGCCCCAAATGAAAATGCGAATAAAAAAAGCAATACAAAATAAAACTAAGCATAAGACGCTTAGCAGTGGCCTTCAGCCAACCGGAGGTACCGTTAGGGGGCACCTGCGAGACTTGTGACTTGGCTGACGTCCAAAACAGTGCATCCCACGCCCCCAAGTGAAGACAAGCTAGTTGCAGGGCCGCGCCTTTTTATTTGGACTGTTTTCTTGAGATCCTTTTCCAACACTGTTCAAACTGTTCTTCAGAAATTTTTTTACTGAACTCCTACTCATGTTCCGAAACCACGTGCACAATTTCGATGCCAATTTTAAGTTTACTGCAGTTTTTCCACAGGCGAGTTAGGAAGGGAGTTGCACACACAAAAGCGGCATGCAATCAAACGCAGCAGCTTCAAGTGCGGTTTCCTGTCATTCTAAAATGATGAACAAATTTTACCCGACCTTTACTACTGCCAGCCAGCGCAGCGGTTTCAACAGAGCCAACAGAACGTCGAGTGAAAATACAAAAGAAAATTTGCGGTTAGAACTGCAGTCACTCATACACGTGCAGTATACTCCGACCATGGCAATGACCCCAAGACTTGGACAACATGAGCAAATCACAGAGGAAATGATCTCGGCTGCAATTTTCCTCAGCAAGAAAATAACTCGTGAGTACAATTTATCAGTACATACATGAAACCTTTCGTAATTGAAACGTTATAAATACTACAACTTTTACAGGCGAATTTTTTCATCTTCATTATTATCCCATGGTTCCAAAGTGGACACGCATCGTGGGTTACACAAAGATGGAAAGTTCGTTCAACTGCTGAGCATGAACAGAATACCGAGCTGAAGGAGAAGCTTCAATAACCAAAACATGAAGCCTGGATAAAATGCGGCGACTTTTAGAACGCAGGCGTCACGCTAGAAAGCAAAAGCAACGCACGGATAAGTCATGTCGTCATCGGATGCTCTCGCTAGGAAACTCACCGGAACACTTCAACATCCACAGGGCTGTAGAAATCGCTTGAAAATTGAGCAAGGATTAGAACCGGTCTGGTAGAGCAACATTGTATTTACGGGTGACAGAAAACGAGCTAAAGCATGAGCGAAAAGAGAAATTAATACTCGTTGATTTTTTGCTTCAATCAATGAACATCTTCATTTATTGTCGCATCGAAGCTTATAAGAAATAAACCCTACTCTAAAGCAAAGTGATGATGAAACTTTTTCGAGGACAATCAACTGACTAAAATTGTCCAAAATGTCTAATAGAAAACATACACCTACATATCTTTTCAAAACACGAGCTATTCGGCTTTTTGAACCAATAAGGCTTCTAAGAAGAACACCGCCTCAAATTATTTGAAGAACGATAAAACTTATCACTTAGTGGATGTCTCCAAGTACTTCCGATCAGCGTGTTACGATCTTCTTTTCTTATTTCTTTCGGATGCTTGATAAGCATCGCTATTGATGCTGTAAAAGGCTGCCGCCAAAGAGATGACAGAAATTACTATGTAACTCACGCCAAACATGACAAACCACGTGGGAAATTTCAGCGTCAACTAACGACGCTCAGCGTCTTCGCACCCGAAGCATCTAACGGTTCCGATTATTTTCTGGTCAAATAAATGCCTTTACGCCATGATTACTGCCGACAAATTGCTGCATTTGACATGCAAGCCGTCAGACGAAGAAGGAAGACAACCAGTCTCAGGTACAGTCAGATTGGTCGAAATTGAACTTGGAAAGCTTCCTCTCTGCCTCGGCGGCTGACCGTGCGCAGCTCTGAGAACCGCGACAGGATGTGGACGAGTTCATACGCGGTCAAATCTATGGAGGAGACAGAATCTCCTCTACGGCCTACCACCAGTTGATGAATACTTGCATTGTTCATAATTATGTTCCTGTTGTATATTCCACACTTGTTGATTTGATATGCGAATAGTAGCCACAAATGTACGAACACAAATTTGCGAGGATTTCATGGCATCTCAAAATAAAATAAAAGGTCGATGAACTTTGTTTTGTTTGCCGAAGCTAAAATTACATGAAAAATGTGAGTATTTGACGGGAAATACAAAAAAGCAAAATTATAATGGCCCCCAGATGTCATGATAGAGATGGAAATGAAACGTGAGCAGATTAAATTAAATGTCAGTTTAAGCCTCCCCTAATCGCATGAAAGACTTTCCTATGAGAGGAAGAAGGAAAGCACTATTTAGTATGGACTTGAGAGAACGCGGAGTCTATGCGTAAGGTGCATAGAAACAGTAAGTTGAGAAAGAATTTTACGAAACATGAGAAAAGTTGAAGAAGAAAGTAGCAAGTACTGAAAAACAGGACAGCAGTGAACCGAAAATGATGGTCTTTAACAAAACCAAAAATATTTTTTACAACAAAAAGAAGGCCTACCTAACTCTCAACTCAGAACCTCCCATTTAACTCAACTAGAGTTACAATAACCTTTCACTGACTTAGATATATGAATAATAATCAGACATGGCCCGATTAGATATGTTTTAGAACAACCGGATGAAAAATTTTACAATTTTATGTTTCTAATTGGACATTATTCCTCAAACTAAAAACTGAAGAAGAATGAATGCACGCCGAAAAAAGCAAGAATCTGAAATGATCAGAGGTTCAACCTCAAATGATAAGTCAAAATGAGGTTCTCTGACAAGATTTTCAGCAAAACACACTTCGAGATGTAGTCCAGAGCAACATTATAGTGAAAAATAAAGAAAGAAAGAGACTCCATCATAGCTAGATAGCATCGACGCGCACACGAACGGGGATTTTTCCACTACAAGATGCCCTAAAACTTGAATCTTCAAACTGTCGCCTCCTAGTAACAAATTTCACCGGCAGAACAATGTGAGGCAGCTGCCTCACAAAAATCTTGAACAATTGCATTTTTTGCGAGTTCTTACTGCAGACACAGGAGCTCGGGGGCACTGTTAGGGGCTCATCACATCGTCGGAGGCAGGGAGACGATTAAGGGATCAGAGCAGAAACGAGGTCGCTTGAGTCTACTGAACAAACCGAGAAAAGAGCGAATGTGAAGCGATGCAATGAAACTGAAAAACAGCGGAACGATGGCCAAACGAAAAACACCCAATTTTTGAAACGTCCAAATATAGCATCGCAGTTTGATGAACATGAAATACAAGTAAATGTCATTTTTGTAAGAATAGGGCAAAAAGCTGAATTAAGGACGGCGCACGAGGGGTCAGCCCAGACACGGCAAGGCTACTGGCACAGAAAAAGTGACCGTGTAACGAGCAGCTCTTGCGGCCATAATTTCTAAACAATGACCGATTAAATGAAGACCATAAATTGGGCCCATCGGTCCAGCAACATGCTAAGAGAAAATTTCGGGGAATACACCAAATACTTTAGCATAGAAGCAGACAACAATGGGCATAACTTTTAAGAGAGTGAACACCGCTCTTCCGAACCCGATAACAAATAGCACAAAAGGCAGAATGTAAGCAGAATAATGTTTTGGTCTAATTCAATATTACCGCAAGAGTGAGCCTCACATATGGAGCCATACAAATGAACAAAAACGCACGATTCGCCGTACTAATCGCGAAAAATATTGGGCAACAAAAATTATAATACGCGTAGGATGCACCTCATGGCCTAGTAACACTGTCAAGCAAATCTCCATAAAGCACAAAAACCACAAATGCAAGAAACGAGTTTATCAAACGAAGGGCACATGAGAAAACAAGTCCAAAAGCAGATCAGCAGACAACAGACGCACAAACGTCAAGTTTATAACGGCCATACCTCACCAACCACACGCTCTTAGAGCACAGAGAGAAACAAAAATTCATGTCGTGCATCGTTTCCGAAACAGAATGAAGGAAACACAACCGGAAAGTTTATTTGCGCTCGCAATTAAAAAATGACTGTGGGCGGGTGCGCACTGCATTCAATTCTAGCTGGATGATGAGGGCTCCCCGGTGCCGTAGGGTTGACCCTGCCAAGAATGCGGCCCGGAGCCACGTACGCAGAGGGCGATAATGAGCACAACACCAGCGTAAGTCTGGAGCTCGAGTCGGGCGGGGGTTTCCGGAGCTGGGAGAACCGGGTAGGAAAAGTCGCAAGACGCGCACTGGACGTAAAAATACTCCGCAGGAAGGTCGTGTGCTTTCTCTTCAAGATTCATAGATACCGTCGTTTGCAATAGGCTGTTAAAAACCATCTTCGGTATTTTCAAAAATAGTCTAAATTTCTATTTGTTTTTCTTTAAAGGCATATTCAGTAAGAAATGAGAAAGGACTTATTCTCAACGAAGCATTTGAACAGCATAAAAAACGTTCAACATACGCACACTGTATCATAATGTGCGAGAAAAGTAGCACAATCATCCCTGATACAGTGCACAGCCTCTAAATTCCACAGAAACATTCAAAAACATCCCCAACGAACGGAGACGGAATTTTACATGGAATACCATATATTTCGCAGTCCGATACATTCATCAAAAATGGACCATAGAATTTGCCAATTCCTACAGCCACAAAGATGATTTTTTCAAGTTAAAAACCAGATTCGCGCAAATGTCAAAACAAGGACGACCTCACAGAAAAACAACAATTTTCTCCACGACAAGGCATAATAAGAGCGCAATAAAGCTCCTAGGCGAGCAGTGGAGGTGACCTTTCCAGGAATATAACCTGCTTACGGCGAGTATCTCGACGCAAATCTTTGAACACAAGAATTCACACACTTCCGATTTAGTTTTAGCCTCGGACATAAATTTATCTAGGTTGTCGTTTCATCATTATATTAATAAATTCATGGGGGCTTAGTATATGGTCTTCTTCGAGTGGTTCTATTTTTGTACAGGCTATCACAGAAAAATTGGGTAGAAAATGGTTTTTGAGATGCTCCGACTTAAAAACACAAAATGTTATGTTTAAAATCTTTATTTTGACAATGACTAACTGTGCGCGCTTCAGCAATGGCGGCTAAAACTCATTTTTCATAGACAGCAAATACGAAGTGAGAAGAAAAGTACATTTTCACAGTCACGATTGACTTGCGATGCATTCGACATCTATTAGAGAAAGAGCGGAAGTGAAATTGAGTGATCCATAACTCACATCCCTAGAATCACATCGCGCGAAAACGTTGCAGATGTTACAACAGAAGTGAAATAATTTGAAAGTTTTCTACCCTCTAAACTAGGAATGTCCCATTCAAAACGTGGCTTGGACATATCACTCCTGACAAAAAAATCGCAAGTCCACAACAGAAAAGCTTTATTGACAACAGATGCTATACTTGCATGACTGATCAAGGCCTCCCCAAGGTGTGATTAATACAATCCATTCAGTGCGAACGCTGAAAAAGTAAACTACTCTGTGAATTTCGGATTCATTCGAAGCAAACTAACTTGGAAGCCAAGCACAGAGACAAGTGAACTTTAGGTAAGACAATTATTTTCGTTATTCATGAAAGGATCACATTCGTATACAAGAAAATGGGTCGTAAACAGACCAAGAGTGCAACACAGTACAAGCTATCGTGCAAAGAGATGTAATGTAGAACGCTAATATGTGATTCATGTTCCGAGAAGAATAAATAAATACACATCCTAATGAATTATACAGCAAATGTAGCTAACTTATCAGGAAATAATAATATTCAGAGGGGCAAAAGAGTGACAATTTGTTCATTAACGAAGTAGTCATACCACATTTCAAAACCTGCTACAGAAATTTTCTACAATTAACATTCATAAGTAGTATTCAAGATTAGATTATGGGTTAGATTAGATGTTAGCTTATGCCTTCCTAACTACGTACGACAAAGGTGTACCAAAAAAATATGGAAAACCCCATTTAGTATGGAATCGGGAGAACGGGGAATTAGCTCAAGGAGTTCTATACGTTCAACGTAAAAAATCAGCTGGACTGAAAAAAATTGTTCATACAGGGTAAAGTTAAAAAAGAAATAGGTGCTGAAAAACATGGCACAGCAGAGTAAAGAAAAAATAGATCCGTAACAAAACAAAATCCCATTTTAACAGAAGGACGCCAAGCTGGCCTTCAACTGACAGTATTCAATGTGATACGAACAAAGGTACTTGGCTCTAAAATTGTCTGAAAAAGCGCATTCGAAGAGTCGTGGAAACTCGATACAAACAATAAAATTCACTCGCCTGAAAGCACAAAAACTACAGCAAGTTCGATCACCGATGAGAACGTAGAGTCAAAGAACATTGAGTAGCGCTCCTCGAAAGCGGCAGGCGACCGCGGCAGCGTGGGAGCCTCATCATAGAAATCGAATGCAAGAAAAAATGGTGCACACTTGAACTGAGCAATCGTGCGCGCCCTGAGCCACCTTCACACTTGAGAACCGTCACGTTCTCGACATGAACTGTGATAACTTGCCCAAAGGATTTGGAAAATCAGCTGGTAGCCCGAAAATTTGTGAGGTTACCATATTAGAATGAAATAATTAGAATGAACAGTTCAATTTTGGCAATGTTTTCACGGTAACTCGAATGTAGTATTTCAGCAGCTTCTAAAAATATGGATTCCTACATGCAGGTAAAATTCTTCATTGTGTCAGGTCATAATGAAGCAGTCTCTAATTCTTCCCTGCAGCTGGTTCACATTGAAAATAAAGTCACACATAAGCGCCTCGGTTAAATGCTAACATTTTGCTTCCCCGTCACATTTCGCACAAAAATCGTCCAGCACCCGCCTCGCACATACGCAGCGTTATCGTTTCATTAATTACGCCTACGGTATTACTGGCTTGTTCTGAATGCAGTATATTTTCTCTACTTGTAGAGCATTTGAATTGGAGTCAAAAACCAGCGATACACCACCGTTTGAAAGGTCTCCAAACTTTTAAAAACAAATCGATGAGTGTTTCATGGGCAGAAAAAAAAGACAGTGAAAGAGATGGCATTTTTGCCATGCTTAAATGCAATCTGAGAGTATTCTCCAAACGTTGACCAGAGTGCTCCTATGTTTAACACAAAGAAAGTTATCACGTCGAGTTAGCTTAGGACGAAGTATACAAAACGACTAACACAATTGAAGCAAATAATGTACTATTTGAATAATCTAAACTGGTCCAATCTGAGACAAGCTGCGTATGGCCACATTATCTTAGGCTTGTTGAGGAGAATTTTCTAATACACAGAGACGAAAAAAAACTTAAGAGCAAGGATATCAAGTCTGTCTGATGCCAAGAAAATATAATCAAGAATAAAGCTAGAAATTTATTCATCGAACACACAAAAATCGACCTTTTAGTGATATCAATAACAACAAACTTGGCATTTAAGTCAATGATAACAACCACAAATTGCACAAGATGATTGAGTTTCATTTCAGCCGTCCTACTATACAGAAAGACAGTTCGCTATAGCAACGGGACACAAACAGGGGCACGGTGTACAGCAGCACACATCTACACTACGCCACGACAGCTCCTCAACTGGCGATACCTGGCGTAAGGAGCCTCGAATGCTCCAACTCGAAGGCGCTCTGGTCCGGACGACCTCAGAGCGAGCGTCCACGTAACGCCTTCAGCTCGCTTGAACGAGTCTGCTATCCCTTGGATGAAATTCATCCTACAATCTTAAGTCTTGGCGTTCAAAAAAGAATGAAATTTCTATAGTGTAATACAATTATATAGGTGAAAATCACTGATAAACACCTGCGACTATGTCATAACGTAGTGCACACGATAAACTGGACGGTTATTCGTAGCAGTCTCACAAGAAGGGGACCGCATATCATGAATCACAAGTTCATGCAGAGTTCCACCCACCACTATATTAGGCCGGATACTAGTCCCGACTGTTTAACACGTACAGTTATTCTCGCGACACGGATAAGAATACATGATGACATAGACAGGTGGTGTAACATAGTTTCAAATGACTCAAAAATGGCCCATAATTGCCAGTGTGCACAGTTGTGGATGCATCCACAACATTGGGCAAAAAACTATGTGCCGTGAAAAAATCCTTCGTAAACTATGACACTAGAAATATTCTGCATTTAATTCATGAGGGCTAGACAAAAGTTTTCGATTTGAGTAACTTCAACAAAAGCTGTGGCCCCGCGATATCAGGATCAGGATCTTGACCTCACTTCGTATTGACGATTGCTATACCAACATCCGCATTTATTAAAATCTTTTCGTTCGGACTTCGAATGGAAAAAGAAAAACCGTTTCGCATACCGACGAACACGCGTTCTCTCACTTCGTTCAAATGTGAAGGTACTGGAAGCAGCTATTCCAATTACTTTTTTGCAATTATTTGGACCTTACTTGGAACGAGGTGTATATGCCTAATTCGCTGAATGTCAACAGGTGATACCACGTCAAATATTTTATCACCAACCTTAAAGTAAGAAGGGGACTACGGAAACTATGAGCATTCCTTTATACCTTGGCAGCATCATTTCGATAGTATTAAGATGGAGTTAATTTTGGGGTTCATTTTTTATTTCTAGTAGAACAGACTTGCGATACGAACATACGCTGTGAAGTTTACATACATTATGAAACTGAACTGAACGTTAAAAAAAAATTAAGCAAAAGAAACGTAGGGTTAATCCTTCAACTTCAGCCTCTCATAACAGCTTATGAGAACAGTTTTGTCGTCTCACTTGTATCGACTTTGAAATCTTTTGTCAACTTTGATATTTTGGCTCGGCGATCCAATAGAGGATATTCAAGCAAATTTTTTTTGCGATTCCACTTTTACTGAGCTGCAGATAATTTGATATAAACTAAGTAGACATGTGAAAAAGATCAAATTGCACCGGAACAGAACTCACTTCTATAGTAAATTATCACTTGAATTGACAACTAATAACCGATGCGCATTAGACTTTGAATACACAGACACTCGAAACTGTTGACAGCCAACGATAAGTTTTTGCGCTAAAAATGGCACGAGGGCGTGATCGAACGAAATTGTCATTTTTACAATGTCTGCAAGAATACATTTAAACTTTGTTTGCAGGAATAAATGAACAGTATCATTCAAATTCGAGAGAAAAAAATACACTATCAAGCATAAATATCGATGAACGCAATGGGCACTTAGGGACAGTCATGAACAACGAGACAGACAAACTTGATGGTTTAGAAATAGACACTAGTCAGCATTCTGCAAAAAAGTATGACTCCTGAGAACTGCGTGATCACAACATAAACTGGAAAATAACCTTCAAAGACGCCTACTCTTCATCTCACGAGATGACCATATCCAATGGGTAGAGGAATAGGCGCTTCACAATTTAATGCAGTTTGCCAGAAATCGTGAGTCGTACAAGTCGACACAAACTTTAAGGCCACACAAATTATGCTAATGTGTCTATATTAGGGGAGGAGTGCCAGTGGCCTTCCCGACAGTAGTTCGCAATCGACAGCTAGAAAAAAGTTCTGTTCTTAAACTCGTGATAAGGAAATCTTCAGCAACAAACGAACATGAAACTGGAAATAGTCAAAAAATATGCAAAGGCTCTATAACTTAAGTGGGCGGGCCGGCGAGCAGGAGGCAGTCCAGCAGGGACGTTGAGTCGGCTCATGAAAGAGCAACCTTGAATCTCAAGACAACACACCTGACGAAGCATCAAATGGAGCAGATTTTATCCAGGTGTAGGGATAAAAACTCCTTAACAGAGGACCAAGAGAATAAATAGAGGCTAGAAGTTCAAACAAACTACCTGGTTATGTTCGTAAAAAGCTAACGCGCTTGTCCGCTTGACCCTTGTCAGGCGAGTGGGCGAGTGCAGCGACGCGTCGTCATGCGAGATGACGAGATCAAAACTCCAGCGGAGTCTGGTTCACCTTCGGCGAAAAATTGGCCTTTGAAAATTTTGAAGCTTTTGCAAGATGTGTCAGAGCTCGAGGCTGCTCTGCTTTTGTGTTGCTCTAGGGCGACGTGGTTCTCATTTTCGTCAAGGTGCAATCCTAGAGTGAAATTATTCCGGTATTTTTAATTAATGTTATTTCTTAAAAGAAAATCAGCTCGAATGTAATCATATGTACATGAAGATATTTGCACAAAGGAATCCCTTATTTTTAATTGAGTCATCCGTCCAGGCAGAAAAAAAACGGCCATTGCAATTTATCATAACATGTTAACTCTTTGTAATATTCTTAAGCTTATTTAAAGCAGATTTGAAACTTGATTTAATTTGTAAAAGTATAGATATATAAGACATACCGATTTTCACAGAATGTTTCCACACCTATCAGTAATGTTTATTTCGTTCACTAAGAGACTTCAATCAACGACAGGGATGGTGACTGGAACGAAAGACTAGATGCAATCTCTGGCGTCGCCGAATAAGACACAAAGAAATGATCAGAACCAGAGTTGGATGGGGAGGGAAAGTTGCTAAAACAATACGATGGTACCAGAGCACATACTCCAGAATAGTTGCCACGCCCTGTAAATTTCAAAGAAGTCGAGCAACGCCAGGAACGTCAATAAGAGTTTAAATACGCTCTTTGTCTCACCAAGACTCAAATTCAAATGATATTATTGGCACTCGCGGAGCAGGTTTAAACATTCTCATTTTTGCCATGGTATCTATCGTGAGGGTTTGCATTAATCCAAAATAAGTTTTTAAATATGTAGATAGGAACAAACTTTGTAACTAAATTATTGAGTCTGTTGGAGCAAAATCAGGACGTTTCCTCAACGAAAATTAAAAGATTTTCTTTCACTAGAGGCATGCCAACATACGTTCATGGAACACACTGTGCGGCTTACCATCGTAATCTACTCAAAATTGAAATAGCAATGTAAAGTCAATTATCTATCGGTACTGCAAAACGCAACTAAAGATAAATAACAATACGGTACTCCACCTAGAAATATATCAATCGAACGTAAAAAAATGAACCGACTGAGTGTTGTATGTTAACCAGAACATTCCTGAGGTGTTCGGACCAAATGCGCGAATATTTGCATTTGTTCAGAAAATCTTTTCGCGTAGGCCTAAACCATTTCACCCGACTACTGACCTAAGAGACAAGACAGCCTTCTGATCTAGGAAAAAATTAATTTTAAATTCAATTCAGAAGAAGTATCAACCAGAAATCCGCCGTCGTTATAAAATTTAAAACGCCAAGGGAAAAACGAGATGGCCATCGCAGAGCTTCCAGACCGGAGGAAAAGAAAGCAGAATATGTAAGTAACGAAACGAGCACCGTTGCATAAATGTGATTTATGATTGCGTGCAGTCGCTTGTACAGCGCAGTTAGGTGTCGCCCCGACAGCTCCGGTCTCCGCCCTTACATTACACAGCGCGCGGCTCCTAAGTTGCAACTAATTCGATGAAACAAAACGGTCCTGTGGTGAATCATGACACGCATGAACATGCCGGCGTCTTCAGCGCAGCTACATCATTCTTTTTGCGAGACTAGAATTATTACACCAAGGCGCTGAGAATACTTCAATCGAAGTAATCGAAATTAATTTTAGAGCATGCCATTACAATAATAGAAATGAAGCTTTTATGTCACACGCATGACAGGTCTCAAGCGGAATCTTACCTGAAATAGCAGCGAACGTAGAGGTAAAAATTGGGTGCTTTCGACCAGTTGTCCTGAGAAATGCAGAATACTTGGCAAACATGATAAGCTTAGCAACGACAACAGGACAAAATAGATAATCTGAAAAAACAGGACAAAATAGAAAAACTGAAAGAACAGGATAAGCTAACCTTTGATCATTGCCATCGTAGTTTTCAGGCGCTTCACGAGGGCACAAAGGCGGAGGCGGGGTCTTCGGTGGAGGCGGAGGTGGACTGTGATGGTATTCTTCAGGATGCGCGGAATTAAAAGCGGATTCTATAGAGGTAGAGTTAATCCCTTCCGTGTTGTCGTAAGAGGCGCTTGACCTTTGGTCGATGCTGCCACTCAAACTAGAAGGCTTCTCTAAAGGTCCAGATTCAAACATTTTCATTCCGCTTAGTTTAGAATTGGACCGGGAAATGTCGGACGGCGGAGGAGGTAAGGGCTCTTCATCTGCGAGCTCAGAGCCTTCTTGTTCACTTGATTCGAGTGGAGGTGGCGGGGGCAGGTCGGGCGTAGACGATCTGGAAGTTTGGCAGACAAGGCCCTGAATGGTAGGAGATAAGGGAGCGACAGCGCTGCTGCTCTGACTGAAGCTAGGCAATGATGAAGGACAAGAGCTAAGATTGAGATTATGGCTGAAGGATCTTCTAGGAATTCTCTGTAGAGGAGAGTGTAAGTGCGCAGACCCCATAAGCTCCCCATTCGTATGAGAATCGTTGGAGAGAGCAGATGGTTCTAGGGTAGAGTTAGCGCTTCCCTGGCCGACCATGAAATTTGGCGCAGCATCGGCCGCCGGCGGGTCCGGCGCTGGAGGCCGGCGGTAGTAGTAAGGGCGGCCAAACTTCGACGCATCTTCGCTCCCGAAACTTGGAGACGCGGGAAGTTCTTTTTGACCAGAGAAATGGGACCTCAAGGTCGCCTTCTTGGGTGGACGCTCAGGAGGTCGCGGAGGAGGGTCGTCCAGGGCGCTTGGCGGCAGGGCTGGGGGCCGACTCGATCCAGTTGACCTGCACAAAGAGAAAACGAAGATCAGCTCATCTCGCCCAGCTGCAGGAGAAATCACGATTCAAGAAATTCAGCAACTATTGTTCGAAGAGGAAAGCTGATGAAGCTATTTGTTCATCGAAGATAAGATGGTTAGAAGATTTAATCATTAGACAAAAAGGAAAAGAGAAAAAAATCTGCTACTCGTAAAATGTTGGAGGGCTTTAAGGACAAAATTGAATTATTGAAAAATAATTGGGATAACCAAGGAAGAATATTTAGATCATGAAAGTATCATTAGACACTTCAAAAGGAACTTGACGCTTAAAGAGGACGCTTTAATTATAATTATTTTTTCCTAAAAAATTAGATGAAACAGACACTTGAGAAACTTTGTTCAACAGAAAAAATGTAATACACTAAAATTTAGGAAAATCTCTTCATCAAGAACAGTCTCCCACTCCACTAATTTGCATAGGGCATCTCTGAAAATTCTATAGTTCACAAGGCTCGTAGACGAGAGCAAACAGTTACAGTATTTTAACCAACCCAAGTCTCATCACTGCCCGTAGGCAGTTCAAAATAACATTTAGACGCTACCGTAAACTATTTTATGTGACCAACGTGAGAAAAAACATGGAACAGAGATTACTCACACAATAAAAGCTGGGAAATTGGAAACTTGTAATCAAACGTCCGGCACGGAGGTCAAACGAGGACATGCGCATTAGGAAATCAACTGCGGCTCAAGCTCATGATAGCACCGACAACAATGCGTCAATTGGAACCGCAATGTTTGATGAAATACCTTATTTCTTACTTCATTTCTTCGTCAATGGAGCTCTGACAATACAATACGACAGACAGCAAAGAAACTACCTTCGCCATTGAAGGCTAATTGCATTGTCAAAATTGAAGGCCATATCGGTGCATCGGCTAATCAAAGAACACGACGCATTCAGGCCATCAAACGTAGAGTAAAGTAACATAACATTCGGGTAGGAAAAATTTTGAAGAATCTTCATTTCTTTCTCAATAGCGAATGAGTTACAAAGTTAACATTTTGAAGAAGCATGGTTAAGTGCAGATTTTATTTTGTAGCATTTTTGGAGGGTACACTCGCATCTGATCTTATAGATACCATAGTTAAAAATTAGCCCTCAACATAGCGTAACTGGCACTAATGATCTGAAATTCGTCATCAATAAACCGACGACAAAATGGCAGGCATGGAATTAATAAATTCAAAGAGAAATGTCAAACAAAACGAGAAGCAAAGTTTGAAAATTATAGCAGATGTGAAATTGACACAAAAAAACCCAAGTGTTTCCACGCTCGTGATTGCAAACGTCGTCAATCATTTACATTTCTTTTGCGTTGGTGTTAGATTAGTGATCGCTGTGGATGACACGCGAGTAGCGCCTTTCTCGAAGCATTTGCAGCAGAACGACTGTCACGGCAGGGTCTAACACAAGGCAGCTGGAATAATATAACTGTTTAAAAGATTCCTACGAGTCGCTAAAAACCCGCCATCGTGAATATAAGGGTGGAGAAATTATTTCCAGCAAATACACTAGGAATAGATTAATAACAAGCATTCTAACTTCATCATTGAGATTATCAATACAGATGAGTGCATGAAATAAGCGGAAAAATGTTGAGCAGAGTGAGAGCAAAGCGGTTCCATCATTTATGAGACCGCCAGAGCGCGATGACGTTCCAGGAAATAGAGGCGGATTTGAACAACCCAAGCTTAACAGTCAAGGACCGAGAAGACAGAGCGAAGATACGGTCACACGACCAACAAGTTAGCGCTTCAAGAGCGAATTACTGTTTTAAACGCACCGTATTTGTTATATCGCATGACAGACACCCGCAGTTCTGCTTGGAGTTCGCGCCTGTCAGGCAGCATGTGCGCAACACAGCAGAACAAATTCTCCACGAGCTATCACTTACAAGCCTGTATTAGGTAAATATAGCATAAATTGCGCTATGATTTTAATGAATTGCGTCGCTCCTTCTCTTCATGATCATATTGAGAATGTAGACACATAGTCTTGAAAATTAAAATGCCACAAGTCTGCTGAATGTTCGGTCTACAATAAGATTCAATGAAGCCCTGCTCAGCGAGTTGAACTCAACCACAAATATTAGAGAAGAATGATAATCACAGAAGATAGAAATTTGTGTATGGTTGAACAGGTATTTCCAACTTAGGAAAACTGAATTGTCACAGATTCCTGCATAATATTTAAGCACGCAGTTGTCGTTTTTTTGTCCGAGACATGCCGTTCCGTTCAGTATCCTGTACTGTTAAGTAGGAATTACGTCCGCTGAAATTTATAAGGAGGTCATTCTGTTCTTCGTGCGATCTCTTCTGTCTTACTGGTTTTTCTAGCTACGCAACAACTATCTACATTCGGCCATTTATACGTTAGCGCTTTTAGCATCATATTAGTTTAAGATTCCCTATCCACAATAAAGGCTATCTCAGGAGTGAGAAGAGAAGGGGCATTTTTCGAGTAGTTTGAAATGTAGGAAATGGGTAATTGTTGCATAAGGTGTTACCACTCAAAATACCATGTGCACAAAAACATCAAGTTAGGTAGGATAAAGATGAAACGACGAAGGAGAGATGGCAAAGAAAACATGATCTGGAAGAAGTAAAACGG
>JACJUY010002637.1:0-19216 GCA_014220935.1 Platorchestia sp. MABIK | reverse complement strand
TGAACAAGAATTTAAGTAGCAGAAAACAGAAGATACTGAAAAGAAAAGCATCACTAAGCCGAAAAACGATGGTCTGGAACAAAACAAACCCTGTCCTACTTCAACAAAAGGAAGACACACACAACCTTCAGCTCGGGACCTCTCATCTTCCCGTGGCATGCTCAACAAACATGGAGCTGACAAACGATACAACGTGGCCCGAACATTTCGTCTGTAATTTTAAAAAATCATGGAAGAAGAGAGCAGCGCCAAAGGATGAAAATTTATCAGGCCTTAAGCTTAGTATTTCTCAGGAAATATCGGAGAAGAATTTGAAGCGAAATTTGTCCTCAATGTGCAGAAGACGCAGAAGAGAGATGACGTGAGCAGGATATCCGAGCGCCTCGACACCGTTGCGACAGAGCGCACATCGCGATAACGCACGTGCAGTGAACGCATGGGAAAGCAAATAGCTTTGATCACACCTGTCAAGTGTACGTGACTTTGTAAAGTTCACATGGCACAGACCGTGACGCAAATTAGGTTTTCGTCTGCGCCTAACAGCATAATGTTTCCGGTCGTGACGCACTCAAGATTTGATTCAAGCGTATCTGTGAATTAGAATATAGCGATAAGTTCAACTCGCGAAAGCAAACCTTATCAGAGCAAGTGCTCACCATAAATGAGATACACGCACATTCATGTATTTAGGTCTCGATCTCCTCACTCCGCATCTTAGGGAAGTTTTTCACTTCAAAAATATTCTTCGCTCTGACACTTTATTTTGAAGGTTGAAACACGTTTTTTCGAACTATGATTGGTTATCAGACATTTCTTGAGTGCGTTATCAGTGAAAATTGAATGCCGTAACAAGTTTCTCAATGCAGATACAATAAATTTATTGCACATATAATCTTCGACAGCATTTCCAAGCACTGATTGTGCACTGCATAGCAAATGCAGTAGTGAATATGACTACACAAAACTGCTGCTAGATAACTATCTCCACTCCATAAATCTATATGCTCAATAATTAAAAATCTTACACTCATTTGGACATCTAACCCAGGTGCATTACTTGAGCATTATTTTGTATTACCAGAGTTTAATAACCTTTTTCAAGTCCTAAGCGATTCAATTTTAAAAAAATTACCTCATAAATCAGCTATGTTTATCTACGATTTATTCCCATTCAAGTAAAATCATCGAATATTCATGAACACATAGATGAGTTATGAGTTTTACCATAATCAAGAAATGAGGATGGTATGTGGCAAGCCCACATGAGCATCATTCATGTAATAATTCAAAGCCCTAATTAACCCTTTGCCGCCAGGGGGCAGGTACCGAGCTCATCAAGCTCGGGACTGAAATTCACAGCGCTACTAAGGCGATAATACTTAAAGGGAAGTGAACATTATGGAACAAGACACATAAAATAAAAACCCAGAAGTAAAGAGATGCAAAATTGAAAACAGCATGAGAATGACCAAAAAAAATTACACCAAAAAAGAAAACAAAATAAAGAACACCAGAAAAAACAAAACTACAGAGAAAATTCCCCTCCCTTCATTCGGAATCTTCACAACCCAGTACCGTCTCAAAATATGTGGATACGCACGTCCAATGTAGCTGAGACCAAGAAAAGACATTGACCAAGAGCAGGCAGGATGTTTGAACAGCAACAGGAGCTAGCCAGGCGCCACTAAGCAATGGTAACAAGATAAGGCCGAAGAACCACACCGAACTTATTATCACCACTCAGACACAATACCAATGCTTGACAGCCCGTCAGCCACAGCTGAAGTAGGAACCGTACATCAGATGAAACAATGAAGAACGCTTTTCCCAATGAGCGTATTTAATGGAAAGTATGACTTCCACCGGCAACAGAACAACGGCCTCTTCTCTCTCCAGGCGCCACAGCCGCCATACAATAAAACGCATACAATACCGCAGCAGCTACAGCATATCATTTGTTGTACGAGACAGAAGCTCTATCAGTAACGGGGATGGTAGAGTTACACTAACCGCTCCGTTAACTAGGACAGCACCAACAACGACTGCAGCAGTAGTCCCAACAGCGGTTACAAAAACAGCGGTTACTACAAATTTACAATTGGTAAACATAACACGAGTTGCAGCAGCAGAAATATAGTGGAAATAGCAGAACAGCTATGTCAATAACATCCATCAGCAGGAGTACCACAAGTCTCATCTCCGGCGCCACCTTCATACAAAACTGAAGACCACTCAATGGAGTGCCTCATTGACCTGGCCTAAGTCTACTCTTGTCCATCGAGCAGCCCGTTTCTCGAGTCTGCTCAGCAAGCAATAACCTGTAGTTTAACAAATGAAATTCCACTAATGGAAAGATTTTTCGAGGTGAGAAATAAATTGTCTTGATACATTTATACATATAAATAAATATAAAGCATATTGCTATGGCGTATAAATTTTATTCGATATTAAAACATATAGTGCATGAACGTTTGAAATGTTTAAAATCTTCGAAAGGAGATGCTTCATAGACAACGTTTATGCGTTAAAAACATGGAATTTGTTGGAGAAACCTGAGTGCTTACTTGTGATTATATTTATACAATAAACTAAACATTGAAAATTCATTAATTCAGAGTGCTAGAAAATTTACTGCAAAATACAAATTCCCTAAGAGGCCACCGAACAGTAAGCATTAAAAAAGGAAGCACGTATAAAAATAGAAATTCATGAGGTCTTATCACTTAGTGTCTCAAGGCGGAGTGTTTGAAAACACGCCTGAGGGCGGAGAGAGGAGAACCGCAGGGCTTATCTGCGCCAGGAACACTGCGCAGGTGTGGTCGCACCGAAGCTCGGAATGCCATCAATAAATAAGGAGCCGCTCGAATGGCACAGACGCATACATTTCACGATAGAAGAGCCACTTGAAACCATTGAGCGCGCGTGAATGGTCATATGGGCTCGACAGTCATGGTGGTCCCCGACACAAATGCAACAGCACACACAGTGTCCGTCAGGAGCATGATGCGCTCAATCTTTGATTGGGCGAACCAGCTCGAGTAGCAACACATGGAATTCCTACCTGAAAGTGGATGCGCCTGCTGCAAATAAGGACGCTATACACGCCTAGACACCTCAATGGCGAAAGTGTAAGTAAACACACCCCGGAATATGTATGGTTCGCAGCTCGTGTAAATCTAAGAGTCTGCTTCAACTCACCGGAAACTCCGGTTTTTATTAAAAAAAACCTTGTAAAGAACGCGAAAACGCCGGAGAGCGGTGTTGGACAAAAAGTAACGAAACAGAAAAATTTAGAATTCTTCGTAGGAAATGACGCCAGCAGAATTTTTTGTCACATCAAGATACAAGTGAAAGCAGTAGAAGCAACAATGGTTCAAGGAAAGAGAGAGCACAGTTGCACGGTACCATTTGACAGAGCTCAATGGCTCCATTACTACGACAAAAACTTCAATGCTCTAATCAAAAGAATTGAAGTCGCTCGTACAAATCTACAATTGTATGAGGAGATTTTTGCTCGGGGCAGCATGAGGAACTTTACCGATACACTACAGGGGAGAAATGAAAGCCTATTGCAAGAAAGACCATGCAACGATCAAATCAACTTGCAACCATGTTCTGTTCGTAAATACTTGTCTAATTTTGTGACGTAAATGCAAACACTGAAATTTTACAAATATTTATATCAAGCAGACCCAGCTTTCAAGAGGGAAAATTAACACGGCAGAAATATCAAGCGCAAAAATTATATTGTTTTCCAAATTTATTAGATAATCCGTAATCAACGCTAAACCCACAATTGACATGTTGACACGATCTATGGAGCAACGTTTGACACATCACCTTACTAGTTCTTAAAAAGTACTGCGATTCAAAGACACTGAAGTGACTTTGACTAGGCAGGTTAGTTTACGCCTCTCAAGCCACAACAAAGGTGTTCTAAGAGAGGAATGATGAAGTATGGAATTTAGTAGAACGTATGGAATTAAGGGAACGCGGAATCTTAACACCAGGTGTATTCCTACGCAAGATCCCCTTAGCATAGAAACAGTAAGTTAGTAAATCAATTTAAGAAACAAGATTAAATTGGAAAAAGAAAACAGTTGAACAGTTAATGCTGAAAAATAGGACAGTACTGAACCAAAAATGATCACCTTTAACACGTTGACTCCGAAGTGGTACATATGTCTACCACTAGGTAAATTGTTCATTTACGCACCGGAATATACAACTAACATATCAACTATTTTGCTACCTTTTCCGAAATAAATTTTAGAGTACAAGGTAACACATCATGGTTATTGTATTCTTTATACTTTTCAAAAAGGTTAAAAATGTTTTCGAGCAGAAAAGTCAATTTTTCAAAACGACTTCTTCTAGCCTAACCAAACTGACCGTAAGCAACCGCACAGTCGTAGTCAACGTGTTAAAAGATGAAAGAAAAAACAACCATTTTATTGAAAAAGGCCTACCTAACTTTTAGCTCGGGACCTTACATTTTCTCTAAAGGGGTGCAAGTCACTTTTTAAAGCCTTATTAGAAGGGACAAAATTACATCTTGATTTCAAAGGAAAAGGTATCATCAAGCACTGCTTGAAAATCGATGGGTGTAACATTATTCCTACTAATTAATGAATCTGAATTTCAAATGCAATATATAGCTTCAAACGATTAAAACAAGACTTTCAATTCTCGCGCTTCGAATCACAATACACAATCGAGCCACAAGATTTCAACTCAATAACTTACAGTTGTCTGAAAATCATCAGTTCTCCAGAGAACAGATGGGGTAATTTTCTTGAAGGTCCTTTAGATTGATGCCACTAAAAACTGAGAAGTTGGAGTCCCTGGTCATAGAGTGCCCGTGTAAGTAAGTATATGGTCACTCGCACAACATGCAGCGCTAAGAGCGAGGACTGTCTTCTGCGCTCCGTCATCACTAATAACTAGCAAGACGCACGCTCACCGAAGGAAGATTTTACAACGCTCCACAGAGCAATTATGAAATAACAATAGCAAAAACCAGTCAATGTAATGATAAACTGAATTAAATCAAGCTAAAATTTGGGATCATTTCAGGTCGAAATTCTTTGAAAAAAATCATTTCAGCGACGGCAGAAGTGATGAACAATCAGAATGAAAATTCAGCAGCAATGGCTTTGCTTTAATTTGTCGAAGAGCTACTCACCCATTCATGAAAGGATGTATCAACAATAATTCTGATGCTGTGTCATTCCAACACTTTGTCAGCTTGAACAATCGAGTTCATACGAGACTACCTTGATTCGTTTTTATCTCGTGCAGCATTCCACAACTACGATAAAAACTACCATCATCAGAAAACAAACCGCTAGTTCTCATGAACTCCTGCAACCACGTGCTCATGCAATCAAGGGCTTCTTAACAACTGTAATATTCTCATTGAGGAAATCTTCTCTGGTAGACAGTCACGAGTTTTTGTACCATTTTATTCTCAGACACAAAATAATGATAGCAAAGAAATGAATATCGAAATCGAAACACGTAAGAAGCTGCTAAAAATGTACGATTAATAATTGCCAGCTGCTTGGGTGGGACTTAGAACTAGAGTCGACGATATAATGTTCCTAGACTCAAAATTACAGTGTACCCATAAGTTACTCATAAGCAATAATCGCAGTCCAATGTAGCTGAAAGAGCTTTGCCGTACCTACAGAAAATTATGCAACAAATCCTGCCACGGACTGGTACCCAAACAAAACAAAAGACATGATCGAGGAGACTACGGTTGCGCGTAGTGTAAATGCGCAGTAAATAATGCCTCACTGCCACAATGGAGACTTGATAAGGTCTCTGAGTAGACACAGTCGAGACTGAATCACTCGTGAGATGCGCTACGCCTCACCAAATTACGATCTTAAAGGTCAAATGGAAATCGAATGGTATTACGATGGCAATAAACCTGAGCGCGTGATGGCGAGGCAAGGAGGAAAAAGCATGCACGCCTCAATGAATGGTTCAGTGGGCTCATGTGGGAAAATCAATCATCAATTTCAATCTTCTCATTGTCGAATTTATACCGAAATCCAATATATAAGATAGAAAAACTAAACGTATCAGTTTTACCATTTCAAGAAGCTAAATTGCAGTTTTGGAACGAGCTCTATTAGAGATTAAACTGCAGTCTGAAAAGGAGTGGTATTACCACTTGACTGAGGTTACATAAACTTGAGCAGAAAGAGAAGCATGAAGACGGAAACTTGCTTGCTCAAGGTTGGATTAAATAATAGGACCTCGGTTAAGTCATGCAACTATGCATGAAAATTCAAACTAACAGTGGCACGTTAGTGACAAGAACTCGCAACAGCAGTATACCAAGACTGCCAATTACGTTTCAGCCGATGGCTCTCATTGGATTAACCGAGAAGTCCTTGAGGCCATGACCATCAGTCGAGGCTGACGTGCACCAGCTTGTGAAGACCATCAAATTCAAGGAAGATTAAGTTCGAATACCAAGCGGCATGCATTTAGATCAGCATAATCAGGCGCCAATTGAAATGCATTACTGCAGAACAAATTGATCAGTATCGGGAAATGGGTCGCAGATAGACTAGCGTAATTCGGAGTCAAATTGAAGTGAACGACATTTAAGAAAATAGGTTGGCAAAACTAAGGACAAATAGATAAATAAGAAATCGATTTGAATAACCGATAACTATTCAAGCTTACGAGAGCAATGGGGAGCCGTGTAGTACTTGAATGTGTGGTTAATTTATTGAGCCGCCAAGCGACAAGAGATATTACACAACTAGTAATTATTAAATTATAGTAAATTATTAAAATTGTTCAGCAGAGCAGCACTTTATAAAAACTGACGTGGATAATTAATTTAATCTTAACAACGCCTAAACCAGGTACGGGAAGTTGAGAAAAACGGAGCAAGAAGCAAATTGCTACGTAGGGGAGATGGCTGCCTGCAGGGACACTTCATGTAGGATATTACGGAGTGAATGCAAAGCCCGAGCAAAATCTTCTCAAGTTAAGAAGTCTGTTTATAGATCGCATTTGCCTATTCTTTCTCATTGAGCAATGCACACTGCTTATTGAACCATTAGCAGACCCACATACTTGTAATATTCATCAGTTTTCCTCAGTTGCTAGGTTTCAGTGGAAGATGTTATTTCATTGACTTTGTGATAACTAGATTAACTAGATAAAAGACACTAAGATACTTGATACACAAAAATAACATCTGTGATAAGTTCTAGAAATGCACGAAGTGACGGCAGTGAAAATAGCGTTGTGTAGCAGGTGGAGATAATGTTCAGCTTCTGTTTAACTCAGTGAGATACAAATCAGGGGGGAAACTTCATATTATTTTGATGTAAGCTGTGCAGATGCTTCGAATTTTTTTTCCCTCGATAAAGTTAAAAAATTTCATGTTATAGGTCAAACATGTTTTATATCTTCAATATCTTGAAAATATTTTTGGGAGAAGCTCTATTATAATCCCAAACGACCTAGATCATAACCAACGGTATTTCATTTAATTTGAACTACATCGATACAAATCTCTTCAACAAAAAATTTAGATTAGGGTATGATTGGTGTCAACGAAAGTATCATAACTCTCAGTGTAAGTGAATTTGAACAATGGACTCAGTCACATGCAACTGTTCTGAGCAAGTGAACCAAAATACCCTTCACTAATCTTAAACCTAGCAGAGCACAAAAACACACACGATGTAGGTATGGTTCATGCATTGCAGAAGTTGTTGGAGAGAGAACAATAGGACACGAAATTCACAGCATAACCTTCCTAGGAGGAAAAAGTAAATACAAAAAAATCTCGCTAATGTTTTACACGATGCGCACGAAGATCCAGCGCCGACGCCTGTATGATTAATGGAAGAGACAATGATCGGCAGGACCGAAGCTTGATTACTTCGTTGATGGCCAATAAAAAAATAACATGAGCGATCATAAATACATTCATAAACATAAATATAACACAGATGAGCAAGATGATGTTACTGAGCGATGTCCACACATAATACACGGCAGCTCTTCGTCGCACTTTGGATTTTGAGAAATTGAGTAATCCAGCAATACAAGTTCAGTTAAGGGATTGGAATAAAGAACAAAATGACCTGATATCCAGGTAACCTCGCACTAAAACTGCTTTGATGGACAGAGTACTACGACAACAACGCTTTGAACGGAAAGAATTGTTGTGTAGAACATTCAGAGATTTCAAAAGTGCGTTTACAGAGTTTGAAAGCTGCGCATTGGACAGGAGGGCTAGTCAAAAAATATTCAAGCATGTCATTTTGAACGGGAGTGTAAAAATATTGAAGCTATCTCAGAGTATAAAGATCAGATTATGATAGTTCACTATGGTAAAGTAAAATATACCAAAAGGTCACATCGTAGTTAACAGGGATTGATTAGTATCGCTTGGCGTGACCTAATAAGTATTTTGAGGTGTGAAATTAAAATGCAAATAATCTTTCAAAACACCTTAAATTTCATATAAATCATTTACCATTACGCCATCCGGGGACAAAATGCATCCTGGAACGTTAATTGATGAACACGCACAGTAGACGAAAATGAACATTGAGTTAGGCAAGTCTGTTCAAAGAGATGCGTTCCCAGGAGCAGAAGGAGGAAGACACAATTTAGCATACATAGAATTAAGTGAATCTATGATCAGGTTGTGTCCCTCTTCCCTACGCATAGAAGCCGCAAGATTGAAAGGAGTAAATGGAACTAGTCAAAAGTCCAAGAAGTTATTGGGCTGAAAAAAAGCAGTGAAGTGAAAAATATAGTCGGTGACAGAGCAAAAACCTATTCTAAGGCCAGTAACTCGCATCGTTACGCTGCTGATTCCAACTAATACAACAGCTGAATCTCTCCCTGAGAAGAAGAAACTAAAAAGCACAGGTCTTGACTTGCGAACTAAGTTTACAGTGGTCTACCACTCCTGAAACAGAAGAAAATAATTTGACATCCAATTATTCCGAAAAGAACAAAGAGGTTATTTTTGAGGAGCTTGGCATACTACCTCGGACACAAGTCTGAGGGCGAATCAGAGGCGAACAACAAAAACGCTCGTCTCTCATAAACGAACAAAAAAAGCGTGAGAATAAAATGCAGGGCATAATGAAGGCTGAAACTGCCCAGTCACGCATAGGCAATCGTCCCCACGCATGCAGGACAGGCGCCTTGGCGAGATGAACACCCATGCGAGCACGATAATGACGATCGCCAGGCGTTTTTTACATCATACATGCATAGAGATCCTGTTAAAATTGAGCAACGAGCAATAGAAAGCATCAAGACGAAGACTCAAGATTAAAGAATACAGGCATTATAAAACACGCGTTGTGAGACTGAAAGACATGATGAAAACTTGAGCTTTGTCACAAAAGACCATGGCTAGGAAATCATCAGCCAGACCAAGATTGTATGGCATGCAGCGCTAACGAATCCGCATTACCTCAATGAAATCGATAAAACTTGTCGCCCTAGACTCCAAAATCGTCACGAAGATTGAATATGCTCAAGTATGAAGCCAAGTCAGGCTAGGCTATGATACTTACACAACTCCGTTGTACAGATGTTAAAGTTTGGTAAAAAATCGTTGGGAGACAAAACAATGTAGTCTGTTCTAGGGTTAGCTGCGTTAAACGCCCGTGTTAACAAAACCATTTGAACGTACTCAAGCCTACTTAGCAGCTGTAACTAAATGAGCAAATGTTCCCCCATAAACTTCCCTGATTTCAAAGAGGGTTGAAGATAAAACCTATACTGTCTAACTGGTTTTTATTCCAGCGAAAACCTCATTTTCCTCAAGAAAAAGTTCCACCATTAAGACCACTCAGCATCCGGCAACCCTACAGGGTTGCTGAATTTAAATTGTTTCGATAATTTAACTCTATTAGAAAAAGTTTAAATTTGAGGATTTAGGTCCAAATTTAAGGATTTCAGCTAGAAAAAGGCAACCATGGACAAAATACCGGGGTGGGCGCGATATGCAAGTGAAGCTTACCCTGACAGACCACGTAAGTGATGTAAATCCTCACATGAAGCTTACGAGGCGCAACCCGTCATATGAGGGCCGTGTCCTGATGAGAATAAACACAAAGCCAAATAGTTGTTTTCATCATCATATTCCATTGCCGCGATAAATAGCATAGGTGAAATTGTCGGAAACAACTTTTGGAGCTGATGCTTCTCAAGAGTACAATTTGTCCACTGCGATGTAAACAGCAAAGAATAGAATCTGTTTATTTTTGCTAATGCGTAAAAAATATCAGAAAACAAAAAGTTTTGAAACCTTAATACTTTCTCAAGGTATTGAAGGATTTGAATCGACTCGGTTTAAGATATCTTAACTTGAAATTAACACGAATGGAAAAGGCAGACACCGCAACAGAAATGATACTCGAGTTAAACACGCCAGGAACGATACTTGTTCTATTTCGCTGACGCGATAGAGCTAAGATGAGAAGTGAAATGAAAAACCAAATCAACGCAATAAATCTTAACTGTTCATCAACTTTAATCACCGTAGTCAATGAGTAAATCTTCAAAAAGCTTTGCCACCTTAAACAAGCATCCATTCGACTTAGAAATTGATTCAGTCTCTCTGAAGGAAAAATATACGCACTAAAGAAAACTATAACAAAATTTTACGCACGATTTTTGCTCGTAATCGGCTACAAATAATGCTTAGTGGGAAGACATTCATTATGCACACGAAGTGTCTTACTTTTTCCAACCCAGTTCGACCGTTTACGGCAGTCCCCCCCCAAAAAGAAAATTCTTATGAGAGTTCTTCATAAAAAATGTGTACTATTTTAATTTAAGGAAGACTTGTATAGATTTGTGCATGACGTTTATTATACACAAAAAATATGTATTAGTAGTAGCAGTTTCAGCTTCTAAAAAATTTAAATATTGACAAAGCTTCGACTAAAATTTATAGAAAAATTTACAAACCTAGAAGTCGGTCTCAATAAAGAAACATGAACGCATTAGGAACGAAAAAATATTCTAATTCAATCATTAAAGTTTTCATATTTGCTTAAATGAACTACACACTACAAACAGCATGTATTACCTACTTATTGATGTTAATTGTTAGCATTATTAAATAATGAACAACTTTTTAACAGCACTTTTCTGACAAAGTGCTGGAAGTTCAAAAGAGTTAGAAGTTCAAAGTTCAGAAAGTGCCGAGAGCGATTGAATGATCGTAAACTAAATAAAATTCATTCTTTGCATCACGGTGGTCGTCGATGGGTGATGCGTACCTGATTCTCGACCACGTGTGATCTCTTGACCACAAACATATCTTCATGTTTACAAAATTTGCAGACATTGCTTGTAATGTAACTCAAAAAGTTTGAAAAAAATGTTGATTTTTTTTTAAATTGTGTACTCTCATCATTGAATTAGGGAATCAGAAGAGCTTATTTCATGGGTAAGATTAGGCCTATGCAGTCTTCATTTATGGAATCAAATTAAGCGGAATATTGAAAATTAACACGAGAGCAGTGTAACTGCAAAATCTATACGAACATTTAATACACACAGAAATCTGTTGTACATTAGCTTCAGTGTAATTTTAGCGTATTCATAAGATGATGACGAACGTACCTGACTGAAAAAGCCTGTTCGTATCCACGATACACACTGCAATAATCCATTGAAAATATCATTGCGCGAGTCCAACAGTAGCTTATGTTTTTGCAAGTAAAATAAAATAATATGTACGGCACAGGGTCTTTTACTTCTCTTTTTCAGTCTCAAACAGTTCGAATTCTTCCTGAATCAGCACGCCAAAACAAGATGATCGGAATAATTTTTTGTGAAATTAATTATTTTGTTATATCTCCATGTCAGACCTGGAACGTTCTGACGTGAAAATTTAAAATCCAGGTTTTATAATTTTCCGTTTCTCATGACATATCTCATTGAAGCATGGAACGGAAATAGATGTATTATGTTTTAAAAAATCCCTGACTTCGATCATCACACCACAATGTAATTGCACACGCAGCGAACTCAAGAACACTGGATGAACTAAGACATTTACGAGAGTCTCAAATAAGCGTCTAATACGATGTCTAATTCACGTGAACAAAAGATGTATAGTTTATATTAAAAGCCATGTCATAACTACCAACACTCCACTTGGGGATACCTAAAACTATGGCATAGCTCAAATCCGCACGACATTCATCACTGAATGCCCCGGAGCATCATCACTTGATCACCCAGGCGCGAGTTGTGCAGGAGTGCCACCACAATACCCTTGTCTCTCGACGCTCGAGCGACACTGCGACACGACTACAAGTCGGCCAGGCCAGCGAATGAGACCTCAGCTCCGCACACAGGGACATCATGAGCAAGATTTGCTGCTCTCGCGTACCTCACGATAACGAAGTAGAATTTAAACAGCGATAAAATATTCAAATATTTGCCCACGTCACAGCTCGTCCTTCAGCATTGTTTTTGGGGGCAAGAAGAAACAACACAATCTCTTGCATGAAAAATGATGAGCGAGCATCTAAAATCTCAACAAATATTTTGTTGCCTAAACTGATAGAACGTAAACATGAACTCATTTATAGTGAGACATATTAGCACAATTTTTCACAGTCACGATTGAGAAAAATTGCCTTATTCTGAATCTCACAAATTCAAAATCTTTTTACCGAGTCAAAAAATCTCATCAGGAAACAAACTATCAGTTTCAGTGAAAATGCAATTCAACTTCTATGCTGGATTCCGAAACGAGATGGAACTTCAAGAAACACTCGAATTAGATAAGAAAAATCAGTTTCAACCCCCATAAGCACAACAAACGCGTTTCAAAGAGAGGAGGGAGGACAGCACCATTTAGGATGGAGTTCAAGGATTGGAAAATCTCCGCACAAGCTGTGTTCCTTCACAAGATCCCCAGCCCATAGAAGCAGGGACTTAAGAAGAGCATTTATGCAACAAGATGAAAGTCGGAAGAACAAAGTCGTAGGTGCTGTAAACCAGCACAGCAGTAAACCGAAAAAAAGATGATCCTGAACAAAATAAGAACCTATTTAACCTCAACAAAAGGAAGGTCTATCTAACCTTAGCTCGGGACGTCACATCTTGCCGCTGGGAGTCCTAATTCCCATAGAAACAATAGTTGTATCCTCCTGAGAGGCTAACCAGAGTCATTGCACGCAACGCATCACGGTGCACGATAAAAATAACATGTTTTGTCTCTAGGTCAAAGTCCACGCATCACCAGCTAAAGAAATGAGCAAATAATGAAACACAGAAATGTGCTGAAAGATTTCATACCTGTTTTCCGTATGCTAATCCCAGAGCGTGGAAAGTTCCGTACGTGCGTTTAAATATTGGGTTAAAGCACGGGTTTAACCTATACAGTCGATTAGATATGCAGCACTACTTCTTAGCAACGTTCTACGCCTATGAAGATGAACTTCATACTGGACTGGGATTACATTAAAATTACCATACCATGAGTAAGTGCTCTTCTCCGAAGAAGTCAAGGTAAGGCCATGAGTGGTTATGCAGAAAAAAGGTTGCATCGTCTTAGTCTTAGGAATTTCCTGTTTTGCATTCAACAATACACAGCAATGAAATTCTGAAGTCAAAAATTTATAAGCTTACTATTTTCGATTGTCAAAATATGGACAATCACGCCCAGATTAGATTATTACGAGTTAGTTTTAAGCCTCCCTATCCGCAACAAATGCAATCCAAAGAGAGGAAGAAGGAAGGCACCATTTGGTATGAAGTTAAGGGAACGCGGAATCTATGCAGAAAGGGCATAGAAACAGTAAGTTGAGAAAGAAGTTCATGAAACAAGATCAAAGTTGAAGAAGAAAGCAGTAGATGCTGAAAAAACAGGACAGTAGTGAACCGAAAAAAAGATGGTCCTTTGCGCTAATTCCCATAGATACAATAGTTGTATCCCCCTGAGGGGACAGTGACGTACAAAACAACTTGAACGCAATTACTATACACAAGGTACATATAAGCAATTAAATATCAGTGCCCGTATAACGATTTTCGGACATTGAGAATATTCATGAAATTATGAAATAAAGTAATTTATTCATTTTTATAATTTAAATTTCGTTCGAGGAAAACGTACCGTTTCGGTTTGGATTTAAAAAAGAAGAGCACAAAACTAAATGAACTCAAGTATATAAATTATTTTATGCAGACTCTACTTAGAATTTATACAAAAACCATTCATAATCATTGAGCGATAATCTCAAAATAATTATTCTCATGCATACGTCATTATTGTTGAGCTAAACTCAGAGTCAAGACTCGCATGTTGCAGACGTAATGTAGAGATTAAGTACTGAAAATAAAAATTTCAAAAAAAGCCAGGTCACGAAACTTTGCATTTAGTCGGACAGTACCCAACGCCGTGAAGCTGAAATGAAATAGAAAATTGAGAAAAAAACGTAAGAGAACAAACATGTCTCAACGGATCTCCACAACCTATCACCTGATAAACGCCTATCAACAACTACTATTAAAGTTACACCTGTAGCGCTCAGTTTCTTATCACACAACCCGAGAGGTAGCAGAAGCTGGTTAGGCAGTCACAACACGACACCTATCTCTCAAGCCTTGAGCTAATCTTTTCACCCAACAACAAGTCTTTTAATCGATTTTTTCCTCCCTCGTAACTATTTCAGAGACTTTTTCTTTTCTCTTTGCAATTTATTCCTTAACATGCCAAATGCTGAAATATCTCTTTGTTTCCTGGTGATATTCAATCGCAACACAGTAACTATTCCGATGACCATGCACGCAATCGGCAACGAAATAACTCCTACATGACCAGATGCACCTGCGGCAATACTTCCTGATTTTCAGCGACACGCGGACCAAGTCCGCCAAGTCACCTTCTCACAACACGTTCCACAAATCGATCGCTCTTGTCAGAAGGAATTCTTTATTGCATGAAGACAACTCTGAAGGTCGCACGTGAGAGGGTGAGAGTTGCGTAGATTTGAGCAACCGATGTAACGGAAAATAATGTGCAACTTCAAGAAAATGTTGATTTTGGTATCCTTTGCAATTTAATTAAAATTACAGTTCAACCGAGCCCATCTGAGCGTAAAACACTTAGAAGACGGTATGGAAGACACGAACTGCAAAAGCTTTCGGGTGAAACTGCCAGAGAACAGAGCAACTTTTTAATTTTTCGAATGGAGGCCAAGTCGGACTGAGAAACAAAAAACGAAAAAGAGGCACCTCACGCAACATTCAATCAACACTAACAATCCCCCCGACAAAAAAAAACAAAAAATCGAACCCAAAGATTTAATATTTTGCCTGCATCTTGCTACCTCTGCAACGCTGGGATGCAGTAGGGCGGAACGAATATCATTGGTTACTGGAAATAATATCTCACTATTTCCTTTCACATCGTAAAAAAATCAGAGCAGACGCGACTGAGTGACAATTCTACAAGCCACACTGAAATATTCTCCCAGAAGTGGAAACACCAAGGACACAACACTGGCTAAATGATTTCATTAAAAAGAGGAGCTCACACCTAAAAATATATTTACTCGTTCTGTACCCGTAGGGACAGATCGCGCTAATGGAGAGAATTCTTCAGTCTTCTTTCCTTTTGTACAATTTAAGCGACACAAGCTGTATTTCATGCGATACCTTATAGTGAAATAAATCAAAGACAGTACACCTTCAAAACAAAGATGAGAAGTATGGCGCATGCACTCCGCCAGAAGTAATATAAGACGCAATACACTAAGAGGCCCAGAACAATCAAAAAACAAAATTCCTCAAGAACCATGTTTTAATTTCCCCAGACATGACGACAGTTTTCAATTCACTGTACAAGGAGAAAGCTGTGGCTCATACATCCCGCTAGGCTGAGCTATTTCCAATGATTCCTAATGAGCAGTCCTGAGGGGAAAGCTCTAAACTGACCGGCAAAAAACGTTCAGTGATGTAAACGTGGAACGTTTCACAATTTATGAGGGAAGTAACGCTCTTGAATAATTCAAGAATGACGTCGTATTCGATCCTCTGATATCACGAGCATGAGTAATGAAGGCGTCGACAACAAACACGCTATCTTTACAGCTCGTATCAGTTGTGAAGCCGTGAACGAAACACTTTACGAGTAGAAAAATTCTGGTTTCACACCATCGACCAATGTATCTGAAAAGTTTCATTTCAATTTTAACTTTTTCTGAAATGGGATATGAGTAAAGATGTTATTCTTAGTCCTAAACTGCGACGCGGAATAACAAGATTTAAAAGTAAATAAAATTATGGAAGTATTAGTGAATAGGATTTAAGCAATGCAGTGCATGCCAACGAAAAATTCAGACCCTACAATAACACGGTGAAAAACGAGTAAAATTCGTTCACTCAGTTTAGCAAATGTCCAGTAATTTCGTAGGAATGCGGGCGGAAAAAACTGATACCTGAGAAGCAATTTAAGCCAGGCAAAAGTTCATCATGAGCTGTTTTTGAGATAAGATGTTAAGACCTCCACGGTCAGCATCCTAGGAAATGTGTCGCAAATGAAAGCAAAATTTTCTGTCGGCCTAGGCGCACAAAATCTTTTCACTTGATAGAAGCAGAAAAGCTGTAATGGTATTCTTACCTGACTTTGAGATGCCCTCAATTTTCCTTGACCAAAGTGTAAACAGGACTTCGGTAAATTTACGTACCGGTTGGCCTGCAAACACAGCTGCAGTGTTCAAGGAAATCGACTGGTGAGTCAGAATCGTGGTGACCAAACGAATGAATGACGATTTCCTGAGTATATCGGTGGCTTGCAGTATACTAATACAGCAACAAAGGGTAGGATTAACCTTCAAGTATCTTGAAAATTGAGGTAAGATACGTTGACTAACTGTTACCCAAGAATTTGGCTTTAAAATCATGAAAGTTGAGGAAGCCCCTATTACCTAAGACTCAGATCTTCACGAGCACGCACTAGACGCTATAAGCAAAAGACGAACAGCATGTCAATTATTCACAAGGAACAAGGTAATCCACGAACAAAGGGGGCCAAACGATTCCTGAACTTTGCGAAGGTTACAAAAAGGGGAAAAGTTTTACACGTTAACAGGGGCCACACCGCCCTCAACCGCGCAATTTATGATCAGAATCACCATTGCCAGAGTATGATGGAACAACGTAAAACAAGTCACAAAGTATAATCATATAATACCTATAATGAATACTTTAGTGATTCCACATTGAAAACAACCGTTGATTTGAATAAAAAAAGTTAGCAAAGTTATCCATCTTTCGGCGAATGAATGAATGAATTTTTCCTTCTACTGTTATAAAAACTGTGTTTTTATACCGAACTGTATTTTCCACACCTCAGGTTGTACCAGTTAGAAAAGGGACGTAAACGTACGAATTAGGTTATTTTATCTCCCAATTCCGCGCACACAAGAATACAAACGTAAGAGAAATGAGGTCTGGCTGCGAAGACAGTACGTGCTTGTAATTCGACGCTCCGTGTGCGCACGCAGGGAACATGACTTCGCGACCAGGTAGTTGTGCATGTTAGTTATGCACGTTTGAACGTGCTGGATTGAGCCAGTATTCTAATAAAGGAGCAATTGGAGCGTCACGGAGCAGTTGTCTTCGTTTCAACGCTTCAGTTGTTCCTGCCTGCGAGGGCTGCTTGCAGATCCAGTGCACGTTCTAGGACTGAAAAACTGCTCATTCGTCCTTTGATAACCTTTCATAAAACAAGTAATCGAGAACCGAAAGCGCTCGACTGGGTACCAGAACACTCATACTTGGCAGAATTAGGATGCGAAATCATCACTCAAGTTCTAGAAATACCTAGAGAAAATACTTTAAGCGTATTGAATTGTTGTAGCATCGATCTTAAATTGGAACAACACACAATTATAGTACTGGCGTGAACATAAGAATTGCTTTTAAACATATCACTCAGCACGTGTATTCATCGCCAACGAGTGTCGTGAAGCGGTGAAATTGCTAAATTCCACTACATGAAACAGATTTGTTTCCACCTATCGCCATCACGTAACAACGCGAATTCTCACCGTCGAAATGCAGACCGATGAAATGACTGACGTCGCTTTTTGCTGGAACGTTCACGTTGGCTAAACCACCGCAAGAACATGGCGAGCTGAATTACGTGCTTCACTCAAAATAATTACAACCGAGAATACAATGTTCCCTTGGCAACACAAAAAGAATAGCACTTGTAGGGTGGTGGTACTAATTTATATCAGTTTGTAGGAAACACAGAACATTCACTGAGACACACAAAGGCACCTCTTGCATGAAATGTACCACTTTCCTAAGGCTCGGAATCACTAGAGCACTGGGTATCAATAAGCTACTGATCAGTATCGCATTTACAGCTGCTTTTAAGAGTGGGCCAAGTCGAGCCTTATCAACTGAACATCACAGATACAGAATCATACTTAATTCCATTTCTGTACACAAAATAAACGCAACATTTTAAATCCCTAAACATGCTCAAGTTACATGCTAAACATGCTCAAGTATCAATAACTGCTCAAGTTACTTTACATCATACGGAAGAGATACATAGAATGGACAAGTGGCAAAAAGAACATGAACTCACACTGCAAAGTGTGTAACAAGTATTACACATTTTTGAGGCAATTTCATCAAGCGTAATGTAAAAATACGCATATGCGATGACAGTCCTCGACTATATATAGCAGCCAATTACAGGGCATGTAATCGTCAGATTGCACTCGAGAAGTTCAAGTGCATGTGTGACGTATGGGAGAGATACCTCGAACTTTTTCAGACTTGAAATATCAGGTTAAGCGTTCAAAAATTACTGCTTGCTGTTTTCGTAAGCCATTATTCCGTGACTATGGTACTCTTTAATATTTTGACATATTCATGTCGATATTTCTAGTAACTTGACACAAGTTTTCTGCACGTAAAAATCAATGTTTATTGTAGATTTTTGTCATTAAAAACAACTGAAATTAATTGACTGGCATACACTTATTACTCATCATTGAAAATTTCAAAACAATGGAAGATCTCGACAGTACAAATATTTTAGTGTAGTGACTATGAAGACTTGAAACCTATTACACTTAATATCAGCTTCAATATTTTAATTTAACATTTATTAATACTCTGATATCAGTGCAACGTTTTGAGTCGTCGACTTCAC